>CM060100.1:10509197-10735050 GCA_030522485.1 Stenchaetothrips biformis
ACCAATCCATTTCCATTGTTCAACTACTTAAAGAAATATTTAAATGTTCTCCGGGAAATTCATTTTTTTTTTGCCCGTTTTAGTAGACGTACCTATCAGTTTGCCTACACACAGACATAATGAAAATAAATGTTGAGTGGCAATATTTATTGAGTGAGTGGCTACCTGCAGCTTGATCAGGACGTCGTGGTGGGCCCGCTGCAGCTGGACGGCCTGCTCCAGGGTGGCGCCGAGGCGGGTCAGCTCGGGCGTGCATTCCAGGACCCGCAGCTGCAGCCACTCGCGGCTCTGGAACACGGAGAGCAGCGCCGTCGTCAAAGCCTGTCCGAACAGTCGCTGTCTTTGTCGCACCCCTGCGGGCCGCCCTCGGGGCCGCCATGCGTGCGCAGGCATGGACACGGTACTCCACAATCGGTACCGCAGTACTTTACCGGTACTACCGAAAAATATGGTACCGCGGTACTTTACCGGTACTACCGAAAACTATGGTACCGCGGTACTTTACCGGTACTACCGAAAACTATGGTACCGCGGTACTTTACCGGTACTATTGAAATTTTCGGTGCCGCGGTACTTTACAGGTACCTTCGAAAGTACCGACGGTACTTGACGTACCCACGGGTACCACGGACTCCATGCGCTGCAAACCGCTGTACAGCGGCGCATCCAACAAAAGAACTTGGAGGGAAAAAAAAGAAGAAAAAATGGGGGCCCTTCTCCCACCTCCCCACACAGTAGGGAGGACCGCCTGCAACTTCGGTGGATCGGGGGAACCGGTGCATTCCAGGCGGCGACCCCAGGGGTTCTCATCTGATGTGGGCCGGGTGAAGGGCGGGGGTTGAGAGCCTTTGGTTTTCGCGGGGTGGTCAGTGGTACCCACAGTGGTACCCCCGCTGTCCGGCGCTCTCTACCGAACATGCAGTGTGAAGGGCCAGCTTCAAAGGACTTATCAACTCCAAACCGACGAATCAGAATGGACCCACTCGCGACCAATTGCGAGTGGCTGGAACGACCGGGGATCGAACCAGTGCCGAGGCCAATCCGCCGAAGCGGACTGCTTTTTAGACACCCAAGCATAGTGGACGACAAATGATCTAGACCACTACGCTATCACGACTGCACGTCTGCCGAGTGTCGGACGACGGGTTTGAGTCGCATTGGGATGAGGGAGGCAGTCGTAAAATGTATTGAAATGTTGGGATTCGATCCCCGGACCTTACTGTTCAAGTCCGACGCCTTAGCGATCTCAGCCACCACGGCTCATGGTAGATGCGGCGTCAGCCCGCCAGCCAGCCGGCCGGCCAGTCCGCTTCGGCGGATTGGCCTCGGCACTGGTTCGATCCCCGGTCGTTCCAGCCACTCGCAATTGGTCGCGAGTGGGTCCATTCTGATTCGTCGGTTTGGAGTTGATAAGTCCTTTGAAGCTGGCCCTTCACACTGCATGTTCGGTAGAGAGCGCCGGACAGCGGGGGTACCACTGTGGGTACCACTGACCACCCCGCGAAAACCAAAGGCTCTCAACCCCCGCCCTTCACCCGGCCCACATCAGATGAGAACCCCTGGGGTCGCCGCCTGGAATGCACCGGTTCCCCCGATCCACCGAAGTTGCAGGCGGTCCTCCCTACTGTGTGGGGAGGTGGGAGAAGGGCCCCCATTTTTTCTTCTTTTTTTTTTCCTCCAAGTTCTTTTGTTGGATGCGCTGCTGTACAGCGGTTTGCAGCGCATGGAGTCCGTGGTACCCGACGGGGCATGCACTTGCGTAATATAGTCGTGTCGCTCAATCCGTAACAGTGCGCGCCTGCGCGCCCGCTGACAGGACCGACGGTACTTTTCGTTACTTTACTCGCAAATCGGTACCGCGGTACTTTACCGGTCCCTTTCGCGTCATCAGCACTGCGGTGCCGGTACTTTACCCAAAAAAGTACCGCGGTGCTGGTACCGCGGTACTTTACTTTACTTTCCTGCCCATGCCTGTGCGTGCGAGAGGGCGGTGCGGTGCTCCTCGGGGCTTACATATTGACGACCCCCTCGGCACGCATCTCGCCCCGTATGCCTCGGCACTGCGGCGTGTCCGCCGCGCGCAAGCAATGCCGGCTCGCTCAAATAACGCGCAACGGTCGCCGAAGCAGTAAACAACGTGTGGCCGGCGGCGAAGCGGGGATTTGAACCCACGCCAGCAGCGGGCGCAGTAAAAGGACGGCGGGGCTAGCGAGGGCCGAGCCAGGCCGAGCGCCATACCGGCTCGGCTCGCATCACGGACGGCCGTGTCCAAAGGCACGCCAGCCCGCACGGCTCGATCCGTCACTCCCTCCGCGTCGCCGCGACCTGTGCTGCTAATCGGAAATGCGAGGCGGCGAGCTCTTGCTCTCCCCTTACGGGAGAGAGTACAGGACCGACTCATTAATAATTTTAACTTCTGTTTCTGTTTTCGCGAATAGCTTGTGTGCATAAACGTATCGTCTGCTAAAAACGAAAAGAGAAAATCAAACAAAAGACTTTCTGCGCGCTTTCCGTCCCTCGGGAGCGAGTGAGTGGGACGCGGGGGAGAGCGGGTTTTGTCCAGTTCCTGCTCGTCCGAGTGGCACACACACACACACACACACACACACACACACACACACAGAGGAATCTTTTAGAACACTGCCAATAGAGAGATGGACACGGCCCCGTTTGGAAGCTCGACTACACACACACACACACACACACACACACACACACACACACACGCACACTCGGCTGGACCGGAAGCGTGGATGTGGGCGGGCAGGCGCGGCCGCAGCACGGGGCCCCGCGAGACGCCGAGATGGGCGCTGTGGACGAGTATGAGTACCTCGCAGAGGACACACACACACACACACCAGCGCGGCCCCCTGCCGTTTGTCACCACAGGTCCACAATGTTGCCGCGCCTGCCTGGGCGGGGGCGTGTATGGTGCGCCGCCACTCGGTTTGTCAGTGTGTTAGTGTGTGCTCGAGTAGGTGCGTCCTCGGCCGCGGCGTGGGTCGCCGAATATTTCCCTGCTGCTCGCCCGTTAGGCGCCGCGAGGCTATCGGCGCTGTCTCTCTCGCACTGATGGAGCGCTCCGTGTGTAGCGAGAGAGACAGGGCGGCGAACGCACTGCTCGGTGGGTCCCCGATTCATTCAAATGGTTCCATTCATCGGCCGCGGGAAATGTCTGCAGTGTCCCCTTCTCTCCCTCCCCACCTCCCCCCTCTTCCACGCCCCTGAACCTGACACGCATCGGGGGTGCGGTGCGGCGGGCCGCCGTGGCGTTGCCGGGGCAGAAATAACTCAGCGGGACGAGGCGATTCGTTCTGACAACCGCACATACTGCCTCGCTTCGAGCTTCCTCGGGCACTTGATTCGCGTTCGCGTGGAAGACCCCGCACGGCTGTGAATTCGCGCGTCATGTCCCTTAGGGCCGGGAAAAGGTGGGGGGGAGGGGAGGTCTCGTGACCTTGCCCTGCAGGCGGACTCCGCGCTGGCCTGTCTCTCCCGCACCCAAGCGGGACGCCTGTAAGACGGGCAACGCCCCTGAGGCCTCGCACAAGTGCGAGCAGAAGCGGCGCGAAATCCATCTGAGTGTGAACAACAACATAGATTGCCGGGCAGCCGGGCGCAGCAGCCGCTAGGCTCGCGTCTCTGGCGCCGCGCTGCCATTGGCTAGGGCTGCCACCAGCGCCTCGCCGTTTCCCCAGGATGTTTGCCGGCCGAGCCACAATGACGAGGACGCGAGCCGGGCGGCGCGGCGGCCACCGCCACTGCACCACTGCTCGCGGCACCACGCCGCCGCCGCCTTTATTTCGGGGTCCACGTGGACGCCCAGCCGCCCCACGTGAGTCACACCTGTGGAGGCGGACGACGCTCCGCGCCGCCGCTCCGTTCCGCCGCCGCGACGTCGCCATCACACTCGCAGAAGGACGCCGCCGTAAGCCACACGCCGAGCGGGAGAGAGACAGATGGGCGTCGGGTGCGCGTCTGGTCGGTCTAGCAGATTCGGACGAGCCCCGCCCTGCAAGCCCTCTCGCGGAAGTGTCATGGCAACAAAAATCTCGGCGACGCGGCACTACTGGACCTCAATTCAGCCTGCGGCGTATGCAACGCCAGTCTACGCGTGCGCGGCGGGCGTGCCTGCCTGCCGGGCGGCCCGCTGCTGCGTTGTAGTGTGAGAGAGACAGAGCGTCGAGGCACTGGAGGCTCCAGCTCGGCAAATGGCGCCCAGCCGTTCTAATGAGAGCGCCACGCCAAGCGGCTACGTCAATCTGTCTCTCTCGCACCGTTGCGGAACGCCCCACGCGTGCGACAGAGACACGGTGACGGCGCTGGAGCGGCTGGAGCGGCTCTGGTTCCAGCGCGGTGCAGCGAGAGCAGCGAGTCGGGGACCCACCGGGACGGACAGCGTGGGGCACCCAGGGCCCTCGCCCTTCCCACGTCGTCTGCTTGATTCGTTCCGTCGTCCTGCCCTTGACCGCCACGACACCGTCGTTCCTGGCCACGCGCCGGCCGCCCCTCGAAAGCCGTGATGAAGTATGGCGCCCTGACAGACGTGATTGAATCGCTTTGCAGCGCGTCTGTCTGCCTGTCTGTCTGTCTGTCTGTCTGTCTGTCCGTCTGTCCGCCACCCCTTCGTGCCCCGCGTGGTTGTCGTCGCGGCCATAGGCGCTGGGAATGCTCCCCCTCCCCGACCCTCCAAAAAAAGATGGGTGGCGGCGTTGTCGCTTTAGATAGCCTCGCGCGATGGTGCAGATGAAGGGCCCGGCGTTATTTTATTTCTGAGTGCGCCGCTGCTGCGAATGCCTCCCGCACGCTGCTGCCGGACGGCGCCTGGGTCGCGCTGTCCCTCTCGCACTCGCAGGCTGTCCTTCGGTCCTCCGGGCGGGCAGGCAGGCAGGCAGGCAGCGGCCCGGGCTGCGGCCCAGCGTACCCGCGTGTGACCCAATGGCAGTTCTGCGGCCATGTATGGAAGTGGCGAAGCAACGGGCCGGGCCGTAACTTCTCCCCATCTGTTGGCGTCCGGCCGTCCGCCGCCGCGCTCGGTCCGTCCGTCCGCGCGCCAGTGCCGCGGCCGCGACGCCCCGAGGAGCCGCTGCACCAGTGCGGTACAATTATTATCCGGCGTAGCGCGCCGAGGAAAGCAGTGCGCAGCAACAAATGGTCCAGGAAGGGCAAGTGCAAAAAGGGGCCCGGTTTGCCGGTCGAAGAACTGGGCGCGGCGAGCAGGACGTGCTCGGATAGGTGTTTACTTTCTGAACCGGCGCCAAAACGCCCGATATGGCTCCGTGATCTACGCGCGGCGCGACTTCCCTGCCGGCGGGGAGGGGAGGGGCGGGACGGGGCGGGTCCCATTGTGTCCTCCGGGAGATCCAGAGATGAGGGCCGCGGAGCACCCTGCTAAGCACTGCTAAGCACTTCTAAGCGGGCTCTGGGGAGGGCGGTCGTGGAACTCCACCGAAAGGCAAATCTCCGAAATTTAAAATCTCACAAGGAAGGCAGCTTCACTAAATCGCCCTGAAAAATTTTAATAATTTCAAACGGGGCACAAAAAAAAATATCCGAAGTATTTTTTTTTTGTGGCCGCAAATGTCGGCTTTATCGAGTGTGGGCCGTCTAGTCCGCCCGGACCAATAAGGACATCGGCCTGGAATGGACGCAGTCAATCAGGGGCCACATATCGGTTCGACCAGTCCGATTGAGCCCGTCTCCGTGCTCGCATCGAGGACGGCGTCGGCCGGCGCTGACCGCCGCCACGCGTTGAGGTCGCCGGAGAGGGGCTGCGTGCGGCTACCGTCGCGCTGGGCGTGGCCGTCGAGGCCCAGCGTGCCGTCGTCATCCTCCGCCAGGAGTGATCGCCGTCGGGGATGTGATAATCACGGGGAGTCCGAGACAACCTCCTTTTTGTTCCGTCGGCGCAGTGCCGGTGCCGTCGTGGTTTGTTTTGGTTCCAGGATTCGCTGCAGCGATTAGCAGTCCGCGCGCGGTCCGGCCGTTCGGCTGCAGTGGGCATTCACGGGTCCCTCCGGCCGCCGTGCCGCCGACCTGCATCGGACGGCTCGCCCACTGCCAGCGCCGCTAATGCCCCTTGCTTACGTTAATAAAGTGATTGAAGAGGATCTCTGTGTGTGTGTGTGTGCGTGTGTGCGTGTGCGTATGTGCAGGTGGGGAGAGAACAGTGGCGGGGCCGCCGAGACATCCCAGTACACCGCGACCATTTGAATTGCAGAGCACCGCCGTCCACACGCGGTCTAGCCGGGCGCGGGGCGTTCCAGGGCGTTCCCGCCACCCTGCAGCCGGCCCGGGCCTCAGCCCTGTGCTCATCAATTCTGCACTCGGCGGGCGAGGCTGCCTGGACCTGGTCTTGCGGGGCGTGGGGCGGGGCGTGGTGGGGGCGGTGGTGGCGGTGACAGGGGCAGGACGGGACGGCATTCCAGTAAGTCCGCAAGGGCCGTCCGCGCGGCGCGGCATGGCACGGCGGCGCAGCGTCAGGGCAAATCCGCAGAAACAAAATGAGAACCATGACAATGCTGCGGGTGCTCCGTCGCAGTGTTTTTTACGGGAAGGGGGAGCGCGGTGGAGAGGAGAGGCAACCTTGGCTGTCGCTGTTTTGGCAAGCCTGGGCAAGCCCCTGAAGGAGTGGGCGTTGGCAGTGGACTATAGCTGCAACGTACCTAGGCCACAGCCCTGCGTCCTGAGTCCCAGAGGCTTTTCGTTTTACTTCGCGCGAGGGGGAAGCAACTCAAAATTTTTGTGTACGTTTTACAAAATTTCTTGATTTTTTTTTAAATTTTTTTAAAAAATCTTCAAAATTTCTAAAAAAAAATTCAATAGAATTTTTAAATTGTTCTACAAAATTATTCAAATTTTTCAATAAAATTTTTCATATTTTTCAATGAAATTTTTCAAATTTTTTGACATTTAAATTTTTGGTGTACATGTATTTGGCCAGTTGTTTCGGCCTCGGCTTCGCGTATGCGTTTCGGGCGCTGCCGTGCTGCCGACGTCTCGGTGGGGCCTTTTCCACTGCGCCGGTAGCGCTGTCTTCCGTCTCGCACCTCCCCATTCATTCGATTAGCGTGCCGGACAGCACAGGAAGTGCTCTCTCTTTCCCCAGGTTAGCAGAGGATGCGTTAGCATAGAGAATTGAGTTAAAATCGGAAACGTTTCGATTCATCATTGGCTCACCGTAGTGCCACATACACGATGCGTGTCTAGCGGAATTATTCTATGGAGTAAGAAACACAACAAGAAGACTCTACAGATTTTGTTTTCGCAACGACATTCGCGTCAGGCGCGCTTTCCCGCAGGACCGCGGTTCGAGCCGCAGCAGGGCCAAATGTCAGATTCGTGACGACGACGACGACGGCCCGCGCTGTGACTGCGCGGTGGCGGGGCGGGGTCGGGCCGGCCGGGCGGGCGGGCGCGCCTGTTGTAGTTCCACTGGCGGACACTAATGGGAGCAAAGCAGAGCAAAGCAGAGCAAAGCGCCACCAAGTAGGCAGGGCCCGGCAGGGCCGCACTGGCATGCGTAGGCGCTGAGAATAGACCGCGGCGGCGTGCGTGCGGGAGGGTGTAAAGTACGAGTTGCACGAGGCGCGCGCAGCGCGGCATGACGCTGTACCGCGGCGCCCCAAGGGGCTCCGAGGCGCCGCGACCCCCCGCGGACAAACTGGAGCGCGGAAGAGGCGTGACTTATGGGGCCGCGGGGCCGAGCAGCGCTGTCTCTCTCTACGGGACAGCTCGTGCAGTGTGCGGGACAGCGCCGTGTTTTGACGGGTGTGTTATTGCCGGCCCGCCTGCCCACCCTCGCGGCGGGAGGTCCAACCCCACCGCGCGGTCTGTTCGGGGACAAGCCTCACTTGAAGGAGAGCGATGACCAGCCGGGTGCCGCCGCTCTGCACGGCGATGGTGCTTATGGTGGTGGTGCTGGGGGTGGCGCTAGGGGTTGCGCCGGGGGCGGCCTGCCTGTCATCCCCCGGCGCCGCCCCCGCCCCGCCGCGCCGGCCGGCGTCCTGCTCCTCCATGCGGCCGGGGTGGGTGTCGAGGGTATCCACAGGTCGTCACCACACGTCACGTCACTCGCGGCGTCGCGCGCACGCACTGCACGACGGGGCGCCGCGACGCCACATAACGCTGCGAAGGCAGAGCGACGCGGTGCTCGACGCACTGCGGCTGTGGCGGCCCACACCGCACTGCCGGGCCGGGCAGGGTCGCCACCACACCGCGCGCTGGCACCGGCAAGGCCCCACCGCGCCCCACCCCGCACCGCGGCCCGCCCCGCGCCCCGCCCCGCGACGCCCTGACCAGCTGGTGGGTCCCGGCCGGCGCAGCATCCCGATCACTGCGAGCCCCGAGCCGCGGCCGCGAGGTGGCGGGGCCAACAAACGGTTCATCAACGCCACGCGCACCAACACACGCCCACGCGGCGGGCGGAGTGGTGCGGTAGCCGTGACGACCCGGCGGGGAAGGCCAGAGTAGTGGCGGAGAGCACCTTGGCCGTGCGACTCCCTAGGGGCCGTGCGTGTCGCCTCCATGCCGGGCGAGCTGGGCCTCGCTGGGCCTTGCTTGCACCACGCCGCCGTACTTTTCACCCCGCCCCCTCCGCAGCTCCACGCTGCATGTATTTTTGGCTTCCTTTTGCTTTCCGCTTGTAGCGGGCCGGGTGCAGGCCGGGCGTGGTGGTGACGGCGTGGCACCAGGCCGCGCACCAGCTTGTCGTTCTGGCGGTCCGGGCGCGGGCCCGCGGGCCACTGCTGCGGCGACCAGCATGACAACCAGCGTGGCAACCAGCCCGGCGACGAGCCGGAACCCGGCCACGAAGGCAGAAGGATGCGTCGGAAAAGCGGGCTGGAAGCTGGAATGCCACCCGGCCCCCTCCCCCTCCCCTTGCGCACAAAGTGGGCAGCGTATGTTGCCGCGGTTGTTGTATTGCCGCGATGGGAGAAAGCCCAAACACAGCGCCGAGACGCAGCCCTGCCGCCCCCCTCCCCTCTTCGCCTTCGTCCGCGAGCTTGGCGTGCATTTTTCCACGTTCGACGTGGACACAACCCCCGCATCGCGGCGTTGATGGCCGTGGTGGTCATTTTCAGCGGGGCGTGTATTTCGGGCGCGTTGTCGGCGGTGCCCGCATGGCTCCATGGCTCTGAGGGCGCAGGAGCATAGACGATTTCTGCTCTTTTCATAACTGGGGAAGGTTCTGTGTATTTTGGGTCCGGAAGACTGCTGACGAGCTTACTTCTTTCGGTGTTTTCTCTGACGTCTTCTGCATTTGGCGTCATGCTCTTAAAAAAACCACTTTTTAAATATTTTTTTTTTTTTGCGACACACTGTCCAGATTTAGAAATTCAGAAACAAGCGTGTCGCACGCCTGCCAGTCTGTGTGTGTGTGCGTGTTCTCCCGCAGTCGTGGAATGCACGTGTCTTCCTACCCAGCCATGTGAGGCTGACGTCCCCCGTTGAGACTCCAGGTTGGTGCAGCCAGGGCAGCGCAGCGGTACCCGCCGAGCCCGGACGAGGACACGGCCTTGTTTGGGAGGAATCGGACCAAAATATTGTTGCGCTCGCAAAAACACTGCTGTAGTCCGTTGGGCCACGCCACTCAATGCTCAGTTCCGGTGTGGCGAGGATGCTGCATTGCTAATGGGTTAGGTAGAGCGGGAATGAAGCACACACAGACAGGTTTAAAAAACTACATAACACGCTTTATTGTTATAAAACAAGATAACACTGAAAACAAACAAATTGCATGCAAGCACGGAGAAAAATGGCGGTGGAGTGAGACGAAAACGACACCCCGCCCAATGGCTTTTTTCACTCGAAACTTCAATGCCAACTTATAGGATATATCACAAAAAAAAATCCGTGGAAAGAAGACTACTGCTTTTTTGAGCTGATCTGACTTTTTGCTTCCGGAGCTGTGTCCGAAGCTATAAGCATGAAGCAGTGTTAGACACCACGTTAAAGTCGAAACAAAATTTCCTCTGCAATTGAGCAAAGATTCCTGGAATGTGATGTGCAAAATCAGACTCACCAAATCTTCGAGACTAGTTCGATTCCAACAGACTTTTCTCAAAAATTAAAAAAAACTAACCTATTTTTATGGAATAAGATTTATTACACGTACATATGCATACGCGACCTTCAATGTGAGCAATTATTAGCGAAGCTAGGGGTTCCCTACTCCAGCCTTAGTCTATATTTTTTGATTCCAGTTTTAAATTATTTGAACGTCAGGAGGCTCGCCCGTAGCATGCCTCGAGCAATGACCTACTCGGGCTGAACATTTCTCGACCTGTTAAAACTACAACGTCTCAAGTTTGAAATTGGTCAGTTTAGAATGGCACACTTGGCGCGGAAAGTGGCTGCTCCCGAGGGCAGTAAAGTCCCTTTGAATGTTCCTCTGCCCAGGGCGGCAACGCCAAGCCTAAGCAGCTGTTAGGGCAGCGAGTCCATGGCGCCAAAGTGCGCCGGCGGGTTAGAAGCTCATGCTAAAACACGCCCTTGATGGCGTGCCTCATGATGTGCGGCTGGCACAGGAAGCGCGCGGATTGCTGCAGCGGCGGTGGCGGTGGTGGCGGCGGCTCCAGGCAGGACAGCAGCACGTGGTTGGCATTCTCGTCCCGAAGGCTCACCTCCTTCAGCCCGTCCAGCAGCTCCTGCGGCGGCGGCGGAGGCATGTCCAGGTCGTGGTCGTCGTCGTGCACCTCATCCTGGCCGTCGTAGGGGTGCGGGACGGGTACGTGGTCCGCGAAGGCGAGTGGCGACGGCAGCTGCAAGTCCAGGTCCAGGTCCAAGGGCAGCGGCAGCGGCAGGGTCTCCTCGAGCTGCTGGCGGTACGCGGCGTCCACGTCATCTGCAGCAACAAAAGGCAGGTCATCCTCGGCGTCGTCCTCCTCGCCGACATCCTCCCCACCACCGCCCTCGTGCTCACCGTGCCCCGTCTGCAGCACCTCGTCCAGCGCACCCCTCGTGCCGCTGGACAGCGTGGAGGCGCCGGAGGCCGTGGACGACGTGGACGTGTTGCAGGCGTTGTTGAGGTGGCGCGCCTCGATCCTGGAGCAGGACAGCTCGCTCTCGGCGCGGGTCTCCCCGCCCCCGCGGCGCACCCGCAGCTGCCGCGTCTCGCGCACCTCGCGCTGCACCAGCACGCCGGCCAGCACCTGGACAAGAAGAGAGTAAGCCCGGAGGATTCCACGTAGCCGCGGCCTTGCCGTCGTGGTGGGTATCGAGTTCGTCGCGGAAACGGAGGCCGCGACCGGGCGGCCCGAGTAACCGATACGGCCCGCGGACCATATTGCCCTCCCCTTCCCCCTAAACGCCGCGCCCACCGCCCGAAGCCTGGGAGACGCGAGTTTGTTTGGACGCGCTATTTTCAGGCTTCCAGACGCGAAAGCGCACGCCGCGCGGGTCCGCCTTGGCAGGGCGCTGGCCGCGGACCAGCAAGTCAGGCGGGGCGTGGCGGTGGCCACCCCATACTACTGGCCGGGCCATGCCGGGCCGCAGCACTCGGCCATGAAGCAGTGACAGCGTACCTCGCGCTCTCCTTCGTCGCAGCTGGGGTGCTCCTCCTGGTCGGGAAGGTGGTAGACGTGGTGGTGCACGACGGCCCTGACTTCGGCGGGCTGGTCGGTGACCCCTGCAGCGCCGACGGCGGGCACCGACGGCAGGGGCATGGTGGCGTCCGTCTGTGTCTGGACCTGAGGGCACGGCACGCGCGTCGGCCACAGCATTAGTTTGATAAGTGTAATTCATTTTCGGGTGGAGGGGTAGTTAAGTGTGAATTCAGCGGTTATTCTCCCATCCTCGTGGCGGACTGCCCAACAGATAAGCGGACTGGCCGCGCCACCGACAGCGGGGCCCCTTTCCGATTCGTCGATGCCTTGGCACGGCAGCGCTCGGCAGCCTGCCCGACCCGCGGCGCGGTGGCGGGCGAGGCGAGGCGGCCAAGCTGGCCAGAAGCAAACACTTGAAAGTATTTGTGAACGCGCGGGTTCACGACCCCTGCGGTCCATGCAGCGCAAGCGCCAGACCCAGACCCGCATTACATAAGACCGTGCGGTTAGTGAGATTGTTAGGATTGAGGTGGGTTTAGTGATTTACTCCAAAAAGAAGAATGTTCGTAATTATTTACTGCTTTTAAATTTGGCGCGAATTTTGAAACAAGAAATTTGTGCCGAGAACAGTTGGGGTGGTAGTGTTAGGACAGGACGATGGTTATCATATCGTGCAGAGTGAGGCCACCATCTCCACCCACGACCTCCAGCAGGCCCCGCGCGGCCCCGCGTCGCTGTGTAAAGTCTTAAGAGAGATGAGAACATTGCGCCCCTCCGGCTAGTCAGTCCCACAAACCTGGAGTGCGAGGTGCGACCAAGACCAAGCGACATGAGGAGGACAGAAAGCACGCCAGCCGAACCAGACGCAAGCCGGCAGAGAGACAAGCGCGGACACTGTGACCAAGACTAAGTATCCGCGGCGTCCGGGCATGCAGAGGGAGGAGAAGAGTGCCTCGAAGAGGGCCACGACGAGCACCCGGGGCACGGCGTCGGGGCGACCAACCTGCTTGCTGACCCTGCCCAGCTGCTGGCGATCCACGTCGGCGTCGTCGCCCTCCTCGGACGTGGGCTCCAGCTCCCACCACGGCGATGAAACGCCGCCCTCGGACGCCGTGTGAAACGACGAGGACCTGGACGGCGGCGTGCAGGTCGACGGGCACGTGCACTCGGACGCCGTGATAAACTCCTCCGTCTCGGACTTGCTGCCCTCCTCGGCGTGCCGCAGCGGCGCGGGCAGCGCGATGGACGACACCAAGGCCGCCGGCACGGACACGGGCGTCACCGTCGCCGCCTTGCTGGCCTCGGCGTCGCTGTCGGCCAGGTCGAGCGTGGAGCGCCACTCCTGCAGGAAGGACACGGTGAGGAGGGCGTGGGCGTCCTGGCCACGCCGCCGGCTGTGACTGGGGCGGTCACTGCTGCTGCGCTGCCGCACCCCGAGCAGCGCCTCGCCGTGCATTGTGGATTGTGCGCGATGTTTATGCGACCGTCCGTCAGAACGACCTGGCTTACCTTCCGCCGGCAGCGCGGCTCGCTGCGCTGCGTGGCGCTGCGTGGCGCTGCGTGGCCATGCCTGACCGGCCGACCCCTAAATCAGCGCCTCAAACCCCTCAAACGGTCGGCTGTCCACGCCGCTTCGCGTCTGCTCTGCTTCACTGCCGGAAGCGGCTGTCATCGCCCCGAAGCGCGAAAGCAGCGAGATTCCGAGGTTTGGCAACAGGACCGCGGCGCCGCGCCTGCGCAGCTGCCTCCCCGCGGGCAGCGCCGCGCGATGGGCTGCCTACCGCCACGGCGCTCCACTCCGTCGCGAGCATGACGCCGTAGAATGGGTTGCCCACCCGTCGGGCGCACGCCGGCCCCAGGCCTTACCTCCGTTGTCGTGGCGTCGCTCCTCTCGGCCTGGGAGTCGACGGCGTCCTCGGCGACGACGGGCTCCTCGCCGGGGGCGTCGGTGGCGTCCTCCACGGAGGGTGGCGGCGGTGGCGCGGCGGGGTCGAGGCGCGCCGCCGTCAGGGCTCGATCCAGCTGCTCCGCCAAGGCCGTCACCTCGGACAGCCGCTCCGAGATGGCCTCGATGGCGGTGGTGTTGCCGTTGGCCAGGTCCATGGCCGCGGGCAGGGCGGGCTGGGCACTGTGGGCACAGCAGAGGATAGCGGGTCAGAACAGAAACAAAGCGCTCGCAGACAGGCAAAGGCAGGGACGACGGACTGCTCCCATAGAGTTTATACCCTCGCTTTTAAACACTAGCTTTAAGGAAAGTCGGCATCCGCACTAACTCAACAAACGGCATCATAAAACGAAGGAACAGGACCAGGGCGCGAGCGTGCGCTAGAGACCAGGGACCATAGAGATGAAGGCACGACAGAGATGACTTCGGCTTCAATTAAAGTGGCCGGTGCAGCACACGCGCGCAGACTATTACTGCGCACCAGGCTGACTCCGACCACCGCTCGTCGCCCCGTCGCTCTGTCTCTCTCGCACTCGTTCGGCGTGCGGTAGAAGGGAGAGACAGAGCGACGAATCACTGTTCGGGCCTCGGCCGGACATTAATGGCCGAGTTAATTGCAACGGCCCTGCGTTGCCTCGGCCCTCGGCGCCGAACTCTCATTATTTTCACCCATTCCGCCGAGCCAGAACTGGCCGGCACTGCCAGCCTCGTCACACTCAGGTCTCACTTTAGCCTCATTTCCGATTCCGCGACCCGGGTACGCAGCGGCCCGTAATCGCAGGCTGTGTTGTCCCAGGCCAAGGACCGCGGCCGCGATCGCGTGGGGCCGTCTCTTCGAACGTTGAGCGTTGAGCCCTTCGAGGAGTTGCGGGGGTGGCCGGACTCTGTCGCCGCGACAATGTAAACACGTGTCAGCTGTTGGGGGGGGGCGTCCGCGACGAGTCTGCGTGGAGCGGGCCGTGACGGCGGGGATGGCCATGCAGTGTAGTCGGTATATTTAGCCGCATCATCCACGGCGAGGCAGAAGGGCGAGGAGCATCAGCACGGACTGCACCGCCACCATCACCGCGCCGCGGCGCTGCGGGGAACAGGTTCACAAGATTTACGCATGGCGGGGGGAGGCGGCGGCTCCATCACGGCGCAGTCGAAGGCGGTGCGGAACGGGCAGAGGCTCGGCTTCACCGCCAAACGGCGGAGCAGCGAAACTGCGAAACGCGCGGTGAGGCGCCATTCTCGCGCAACGAGCACCAAGCAACACACCGTCTTGGAAGTCGAAGCCAAGACAAATATCGGTTCGCGTTCGCAACGCTCCGGCCGGCCCCCTGCCCCGCCCCAAGCCTCAGCCCAGCAGGCCGGTACAGTTGTTGGCCTACTTGCCGAGTATCTTCCGCCGGCTTTATTTAGCATTGTGCGTGGCTCGTCTCTCGTCAATGCCTCGAAAGTGATCGCCAGTCCGCGTCTGGACGGTCTGGACGCGCCGATGCGGGTCGCCAAGAACGTGGCGATGCTTTCACCTTGGCCCTGCCGGCGCCCCGCCCCCATCCCGCCCCCGAGCCCCGGGCGGGCCTTGCCAGCCTCTCGGACGCACCGACGGCCTGCCCTGGCACTTCCCTCGGAATGCCTCGGCGTCGCCAATCGCCACCAGGAGGATCCATCTTCTCTCGCTGACGGCGAGGGTCACTTCCTGCTTGAAGGGGGCGCGGCGCGGTTTGCGGCGGGGCGTGCTCCTTGGCCCGGCAGAGCGATGCTCTGTCGCACTCATGGAGCGGTCCGTGGTGCGAGCGAGACCAAACGCAGGAAGGTTCGCTCTAAAGGGCACTTACGCTGCTGGCTGGTCCGCGGGCTCGTCGACCCTGCCGGCCGCACTGCCGGCGGGCTGTATATTCATCGAGAGTGAGCGGCCGCCTGGTTTACAGAGACGCCCACTCCTTGCCGGCCGGCGAACACGTGTTTACTCGGTGCGCCTGTCTGTCGGGCACGTCGATGCGCGGAGGACTGTTTGTGTGCTTCGCACCACACCGCGAGCCGCGTGACGCGACGTGGGTGACGAGGGTCGCACTGCCGCCGTGGGTTCACGCCGCGTGTCGTCGCGGTCGTCGTTCGCGGGGTTTCGAGCGGATCCCTTTGAACCGCGGCTGCCGGCGCGAGGGCGGCTCCTCTCGTTCGCGTCTTGTCGAATGTCGGGGGAGCCGGCGGGCGGGGCGGTGCGTCGCGCTGCGTCGCGGTGTGGTGCGGTGTGTGGACTGGCGGCACGGCGCCGGCCGACGCGTCCTCGTCGCGGCGCCTCGGCGACACGGGGAAGGGGGTGGGGGGTGGGGGGCGCACTACCGTGTTGTTCCGCGCGGGGCGGGCCAGCAGGGCCGGCAGGGGCGCCGAAAGGCGAAGATGATGCAGGCCTCGATCGGGGAGGGGAGGAGGGAGGGGCTATTTCGAATTTGCAAGTGAGTTACTGCAGTCGGAAGGGCGGGCGAACACGCCGCACCGAAACCAGCACGCGTGTGCGCCTCGCCTCCCCAGCAGGGCTAATGGCAGGGCCGGCGGGGCGGCCGGTATTTCTGTGCGAGAAGAAGAGGAAAAAGAAGAAGAAGAAGCGCGTGGATGAAGCGGAGCGGCCAGTTTGATTCAAAGTCTGGCAAATCACGCACGCTTCCCGGACGCGGGGGCGAGTCGTAGCGTGGCGCGGCGATGATGCGAGACTCATTCAGAGCGCCGCGCTGTGGAAGGGCCTGGTGACGCAGGCCGTGACGGCGAGGGCCTGTGCCAATGCCTCGGGGCAGGGCGCAGGCTGGGCTAGTCCTCGCGAGGTATTTTTGGACAGCCGTTATGACGCTGGCTAGTGTCCCTGTCGCGAGGGGCATCGCCGTGCGCGGCTGCAACGCGTGGCCGCACCGGGCCGCACGCCATCGTCGGCGTGCTGGTGCCGGCTGCTGACCGGCCGGCGTTCGGCTTGTCCGAGGCCCCTTTATTTCAGTCTCGGGGTGCAGCATCGTGGCCGGGCGTGCAGCACGACCGGCGTGGGGCGCCGCCGCCACGGGCGGTCTGCCAGCGCGGCGACGACATGCACGCCACAATTCACTAAAAATACAATAAGATGGAGCGGCGTCATACCGTCCCCGCCGTCCCCGTGGCGCGGGGTAGCGCCAGACGGTCTGAGCACTGACCTCCACGAGCACGCCGAGGCGCCCGGCAGCAGTACACACCTGTTGGCGGCACCTGGTCCACTCGGTGCGTCGCCGGGACTAGAAGCAGGACTGCTGGTGGCGGACGCGCTGGACGACGCGCTCCCAGTGCTGCCCGCCAGCCTGGGGACGTTCTTGAGGTGGGCGGCGAGGGGGCCGCTGGTGAGGGGCGCCCGCAACGGCACGCTCAGGGGCACGGCCGGCCCCACGGCCAGGGCGGGGAAGGGGTCCACCAGCGGCTCCCTGAGCCGGGAGCGGAGCAGGCGGCCCAGGCGCACCATGCGGCCCACCTCCAGCAGTAGTCGCTCCCGGTTGCCCAGGAGCTTGCGTAGCCGGCAGCGACGTCGGGACTGATCGGGCTCCGCCACCAGGGCGGGGACGGCAGCCGCCAGGTCCCGGAGCTGCTTGCAGTGCTGCAGCGGAAATATTGAAATGAAGGACAACACGCTAGAAAACGCCAAATGTTTTATTTTTTTTTATTTTCGGAAATTTTATGAAGGCTATGCTGATTTTAGTGTAGTGTCATTTTGTTAGGTTTTTTTTTTAATTTGATAGGATCTTGTCCTTACCTCATGCACAGACCGGTGGAACACGGCGGACACCCTGAGCCGCGTCATCTGCTCTTGGCTGACGACGTGCAGGGCGTCCCAGGCGGCGGCCAGGCGCTCGGACAGCACTCGGTGCGGCGCGAGGGACAGGCGGCAGGACACGCGCAAGGACCTCGCGAGGGCCAGCAGCTGCACGCCGTACTGGTGGGTGGCGCGCGCCGTCTCCTGCAGCGCCTGCTGCTCGGCCTTCTGCTGCTGGATCTCCTGCGGCGTGCAGCCCACGTGCGCGTGCGAGCCGAGCAGGGCGCGCAGCAGCTCGCCCAGCCAGCGCACGGCCTGCCCCGCGTCCTGCTCGTAGGCGCGCACGTGGCCCGCCTGCTGCAGCGTCAGCCTCCGCACCGTCACCGTGTCCGAAAAGAGCGTCTGCCTGCCCCGCACCGCCTCCAACAGCGCCGTCACGTGGCCGATGTGCGCGCCGTAGTCCACGCTCACCTCGCGGCCCAGCGCGTCCTTGACCGGCATGGACAGCAGGTCGGACAGCTTCTCGCCCTGGCGCACCACCAGCCGCTCCAGCTCGTCTGCGAAGGGAGACGGGGTGGTTATGGCAGTGGCAGCACCCGACCCGCCGACCGCCCCAAAGGACGCCACCAGTTTCCCGGAGTTGCCAGCCAGCGCGGAACGCCTTACGAACTCGGGGTAGGCAACCCGGTGCGCACAGAAGCGGGCGCGTTGCCCACCCTCCTGTCGTTCAGGCGTTCGCGCCGGCGTCGTCGTTCTCTAAAATAATTCATCCTGCTGCCAAAATTTGGTCCCTGATCTTCGAAATGGGCGCATCCCCGGCGGGGCGTGGTCCCGTGCTTACCGACGTCGACCTGGTGGATGTGGAGCTGCCGCAGAGAGTCGTCCACCGACTCGAGCGCCTCCACGTCGCCGTCGCGCATGAGCGCCTCCAGGATGTCGGCCGTGGTCTCCAGGTACTCGTCGACCAGCCGGTAGAAGCGCAGCGAGCTGATGAGCACGGTGCGGCGCCGCTCCAGCCGCGTGGCGAAGCTGCGGCACGCGAAGTCCATGAAGTCCCTCTGGCTGCGCAGGTCGGCGGGCAGGGGCAGCCCGGCGGCGGGGCGTGAGTCCAGCCGGTGCAGCAGCTCGGCGTACTGGCCGTAGGTGTTCTGCGTGGAAGGGAAGGGGTTACACCGCGGGAGTTTATCACTCGCTAATTTTGCGTATATGGAGAAGATGAATTTACCCTGCACTGCAGCTCCAGGGCCTCGTGCGCCTCGCGCAGCTCCTCCGCCGAGGCCACGTCCAGCCCCACCTCGCGCTGCGCGTTGAGCATGTTCTCGGCGGGGCCGAGGATCCAGTCCGTGACCTGTGACACGCGCTCCTCCAGCGCGGACAGCTCCTTGGCGTCCACCAGCGTGCCTTGCAGGCTGTGCCACGCGTCGTGCAGCAGGGCCTGCTTGGCGGCCAGCAGCTCCAGCAGCCGCTCAATGCGCGTCCGCGTGTCCACCACGTCCTGCGGCACGGACTGCTGCGGCGCGGCCGGCGTCGAGGACGGCGAGCACGGCGGCGAGGTGGACGATCCCTCTCGCCGCTGCTCCGCGGCGCTGGAGTAGTCCTTGTCCAGCCGTTCCAGCAGCTCACGTCCTGGAGAACAGAGTGGAGCCGGCGTCAGAACACATTTTTTTTAGAACACAGAGAGACGAGGGGCAAACAACTGGCAAAATATATGTACACCAAAAGTTTAAGTTTAGAAAAATTTGAAAAAATTCAAAAAAATTCAAAAAATTTCAAAAAATTTCGAAAAATTTCAAAAAATTTGAAAATTTTTAGAAATTCTGAAGATTTCTTGTAAAAAATAATTAAAAAATGCAGTGTGCTTCAAAGCCACAGCAATGCGCGGTAGCCATCAAGTGCCGTGGTGGCTGGAGGTGTCGACGCGTCAATTTCCCGGTATGAGGATCCTTGGTTCAAATCTTATTACTTCACAACTTTTTTTGATCGCTGCTCATTGTCACGTCAAGAGCCCGCTTCGATCGGCGGCAGACATGAGCCGTGGTGGCTGAGGGCGTAGAGGCGTCCGATCCCGACATTAATGTCCGGGGATCGAATCCCAATAACTCCTTTCATTTTTCGACTGGCTCTCCCCCCCTGCGACTCAAACCCGTCGTCCAACACTCGGCAGACGTGCAAGTCAGGGTGGTGTAGTGGTCTAGGCTCAATCCAGGCCATTACACCCGGGTGTCTAAAAAGCAGTCCGCTTCGGCGGATTGGCCTCGGCACTGGTTCGATCCCCGATCGAGTCAGCCACTCGAAATTGGTCGCGAGTGGGTCCATTCCGATTCGTCGGATGGAGTTGATAAGTCCTTTGAAGCTGGCCCACTGACTGCATGTTCGGGTCTGGGAGCGCCGGACAGCGGGTGTACCATTTGGGTACCGACCAGCCTGCGCAAACAAAAGCTCCCAAAACTACTCTCTCTCTCTTTCTTTCTTTCTCTGTCTCTCTATCGTCTCTGCCTTACTCTACTCTGCCCATGTTTGAGCCGTGTCGGCGGCTCGGGTCCTACTGGGTCCCCCGGCGTACGATATCGAAGTCGCTGGATCGGATTAACCCCAGTTACCTGATAGCACCGGTTCCCATCCCGAACACCGAAGTAAAGCAGGAGGCCTCCCCATTAAGACTGGGGAGGGGGTGTAGAGTTCCATTTTTAGGCACGAAGTAGCCTTATAGCCTCACCGGGGTTGGGTTTTTTTTTTTTTTTTTTTTTTTAATTTTTATTTCCAGTCTGGCCCCTTATGCAGTTTCGAAATTCTCTATACGATTCTGATGAGACTTGGCAGAGTGGTAGAACTTTGTACCCTGATTTCAGTGGTGAAATCTGGTTGAAAAGTGCAGGGCCAATTTTGAGAAATTTTGAGTTGAAATCGCCGTTACCATGGCAAAACTCGACTCGTCAGCGAAAAACACAGGGAGAGGGGGGAGCCGAGCCACCGGAAATGGAATCCGACCAATAGCAGCGCTCCTTTTCGCCTCTGTACAGCTTACACCAAAAACGCTCGCTCCCTTAAAAAAGCGCGTTCGAATCAAAATTGTCTTTTACTGCAGCTAGAAGAGCTCCAACAATGGTATAGACGTTGTTTTCGAACGTGGCCATTTGGATCGGCCGGTCGGTCGGTGATTGTTGGCCAGAGTGTCCCGCGCCGCTGCGCGCAGGCCCTGTTGTTTTCAGAAATACCAACACTAAATGTTCTAAACTCTTCGAATCGGAGTGAAATAGGACATTAAACTGCGTGCCTGTGCAAATGCATTTGTGAAAAAACTATCCCTAACGTAGTTTTAGTGTGACTTTAAGTCCCTTTTCGAAAACAGTGGGCGTGTAGCTGCACCTTGTTGCGAGGTTTGATGGTACTTCTGAATCTAAGACGAAACGATCTGGACACGGGGCTGTGCTTTTTTTCTAACCTTAAAGCTGGGTGAACTGGACTATTTTACTGCACGTTTCTGTGAATAACTTGTCCTTCAGGTATTATGAGACCGTCTTAAATGTCTGTTTTTGACACAAATTGATACGCAGCTGGTCTTTACGTAAGTTTTAGTATTATTTATAATGGTCTGACAAACGTAAACAGAACTACACACAACGCAGTCCTAGCCTTAGCTATCTTTGTTAAACCAGAACATAAATATAAGAGTAACTTCGTGACTACCAGGATTTCTTGAAATCGTATTTTTTAAATTTATTTTTAGTCAAAAACGATCGCCAGCGCCTGGGTACACCGTTTTCCACATCCAAACAATTTCAAAAAGATTTCACAAAAATTTTAAAGAATTGTGAAAAAAAATTGATTAATTTGAAGATATTTTTAAAAAAATATCAAATTTTGGCAACTTTGACGGGATGGGCCCGACTCTTATTCGCACGCTTTATCTAAAACAAACTCTGTTAATAAAAAAACATTTTTTAATCATTTTATTGTTTTTCTTTTATTAATGACGCACTTTATCTAAAACAAAAACAACATTTAAAGCATTTACAAAAATAAATAACACACTTCACCTATTATTGACAATGTTTTAGATAATATGTGGTCTTTGTTTCTTTAAATTGTTAATTTTTATCAGCATATTGATAACCTGGCCGAAAATATACTAAAGTAATTATTAAAGCGTAGTTTATTAAATCATTAAAATATTAAAACGTTTTCAAAAATATTTTATTAAAAAAAATAAAAGATAATTTTCGCTGGTGTGCGGAGAGGGTGGGGGTGAGCAGCTGGCGGTCTGATGGGGGATCAGGCCGAGGTTTGAGATCACTCAAGACGAGCGCCTAGGGACGAGGCTACCATACACGTTATGTATGAAAAATTCGTTCTCTTCTCGACGGCAGCGTCCCAGGAGCTGAGCGGTGAGTTCCAGAAACTGTGTCGCTACCCCGCCAGTGAGAGACTTTCGTGCGTTAAGAGGGTATCGACGGTATCAAGAAATGAGAGCTGTCATCGTTACAACAGAAGCTGTCATGTGAAATGATACTATCGCACGTTTGCCCCCCCCCCCCTCTCTCTCTCTCGACACATTTCACTCACTGAAACCAGCACCAGCACTCTGCAGACCATCTGCAGACCACCGCCTCGAGGGCGAATAAGGAAACCTGTTGCTATCGGATCGATTCGGACGCGTCACTATGCTGTCGTTGCCATGGTGACCATATCTTTCTCGCGGCGGCGCTGCTTGCCCCTAGTGTGAAAAGAGAAGGGACAGGTGTCATTTGATAGGTAATCATCCCGGCTTTTATCGTGGTGCAAAGGCGAAGTCACAACGCCAAGGGGCTCCGAGCGCCGCGGCCTCAACACGTCCATTGGGTGAGGGGAGCGCGGGGGAAGGGGGAGGTCATTTGGGACGCAGCCTCGAGAGCAGACGATGACGGCGACGAGCGAGCTACGAGTGAACCAAGAAGAAGTCGAACGTGTTGGTTATTTTTGTGCCCCGAAACCAGACCCTGGGCTCTGCCGGCAGCCCGTAGTGTGGTCTGGGCCGAATGCGTGTCCAAATGTGCATTGGTTTCTCGGTTTTCCACTCGAAGGCGGCGTAAGCCGCGCAGTGCTTCGTGTTGGTTAACCCCACCACCACTGTTTCCTATCGTACCCTTTTTCGTGGCTTCATCTGCTCAATTAAATCCACGTCGTTCCTCTTGGTTCTGCTTGGTTTCTACTCTTCGCTGCTGGCTTGGGTAAGCCTAAGTTTAAGCACGATTTGCTTTGGAACCAAAATGCAGCCGTGGCTTTGAAATAGAAACTAGGCTCAGTTCGATTTTTGATGTTAAGAAAGTGACAAAGCTTGTTGTTACCTTGCGCGTCCAATGGACGTGCGCCATTTTTTTGCATCAAAGCAGGTCAATTATGACTGTCAAGTGGATTGTCACCGTCACTTACTTTACTAGTTCCTCTTTTCCAAGTGTTCAACTTGGCACGCAAAGCTTATGCTATGTAGCATGGGGCTTGTCATCATTTTCAAGCAGATTAGAGGTCATTAACATGTTGGAAGTAACATATATTTTATCTTTCCAGTAATGGATCCAGTGTAGCTTACGTGGACCAGTCCAAGTGCTCTTGGCGGTTTCTAAGGGTCGAATCGAAGTGCTTCAACTGTCGGGTTGCTGTAAAGTTGGCAACACTGAACTTCTAGTTGAGGTGAGTCAGTTTGAACTTCAATTTTATTTGCGAGTAATTCTGTGTGTTGCCAGTTATGAACCTGTCTTGTCAACTCATGTTGGGATTTCTTTTTTTATGTGTTTGTTTTGTTTCTTTTTTTTTGTTTTTTTGTCCCAAGGAGTACTTTGCCTCATAGCTCGACTATATGGAGAGGAGAGCCAGTTATTCATTGTTCTTGTCCTGTGTGGAGGTATCAGGGTGACTCAACCAACCTTGGCTGGCTTGGCAAAGCAAGTTTTGTCATTGATATTGTAAATTCATTTCTTGTACGATTGAACCATGGTATATTTTGTGTTTAAAAGTAATTTGGAAATCCCGTTGCTGCAGGAGGACAGTCGTGGAATACTTTGCCAACTTTAGTGGTCTCCAATCAAAGCCTAGTTGTAACACTGAACTATGAAACAAATTTTCATTGTTTTACCTGTTTCCATTGCCATTATTGGGGCAAGACCACACGTGAGTTTCTTTCACTGGTATGTGTATTTAATTGGCCTTTTAAAAGTTCCATACTACATTTTGTTTATCCTGTTCCTCAGGTCATGTATAAATTCTGGTCCTGTGTATTTGCTGTTGCCTCTCTTCAAGTTCTTTCAAAATCTGGGGCTTAAATAAGGTGTAACATTTGAACATTTATTTGAACACAGGGACTATGTTCTCGTGTTGAAGATTGTTCACAAGGAAAACCGCAATGTCGTTCCCTGAGGTTCACCTTCTGATAAGATGACAGTGTGTTCTATGGAGACATGCTCAATTTACCGGATTCCCCTTGTCTGCTTGTGTCCTTTCAGTGTGTATGAGGTAATGAGCTATGTCTAACGTTGGGTGCTTTTGAAGACCATGAGAGCCAAAGTCACAGTGCACTGCTGCTGACTCTTATTACTAGTATTAATTAAACTGCAATTTCGTAACTTGTTGTGGACTGATTGGCAACCTGCTTCCTGACAAAAACACCCTTTTTTTCTGTTACGGGTATTGTTGCACATTACTCTCAGTTTAACTTGTAATTTGTTTGTGGGGAAAGTGCTTCTGAGTATGAACCTTTCTGTTTTGGTTTATAAGAGACTTAACCTGTTACAGGAACTGTTCTTGGGACTCTTGAATTATGGCGTTTCGGAAGATTTTTTGCTTGCGTGCTTAACTTTTTATATTGAAAGGAAAAATAATTTCGCTTTTAGCTGAAATAATATTGGGCATTCAGTCAGGGCTAGATGGATCCTCGTTGCATTTCAGCAAGATTGATGGCCTCTCAGTTAACTGTCAGAGCAATACAGTTACAACCTAAAAGTACAGATTGAAATACTGTGTGACTCAGTGTGTAGGCAACTGTTGCAAAATTTTGTGCATTCTAGAGTAAATCAGCTGTTAATTAACTTATCCTCCTAATGAAACAGTTGTTTTTATCCGAACCCCATTGGAATGTACGTGTCCATTTTTTAAGATATCATTCCCCTCTCCCCTATTTTTCTTTCAATATACATGGCTTTTGCATGAGAGGAAGGGACTTTGTTTGTATTATATGTTGTGGAAAATTTGTCATTATCTTCTATTTTTGTTGTTGCCAGCCAGCATTTGTATGAGCTCATGTTTCAGTTTTCCCTCTTTTCTTGTTTGTCACTTAAACTATATTATCTTTGCAGGAGCAGATCAAAGGATTCTAATTCACCTCTGTTGGAGGAAAGTCTTAGTCCACCTGCCTTGAGTTAACAATCATCTAGAATACAACTGGAGTCTAAAATGTCAATCATTTTTCTTGCTCTGACTACACTACAAAAATCTGTGATTGGCTACAGGTG
Source organism: Stenchaetothrips biformis (assembly GCA_030522485.1). Lineage (NCBI taxonomy): Eukaryota > Metazoa > Arthropoda > Insecta > Thysanoptera > Thripidae > Stenchaetothrips > Stenchaetothrips biformis. Next base: position 10,533,918 of record CM060100.1, read on the forward strand.
AAATGCATCAAACACACATGTGGAAAGGGAGTTAAATTTTCATGTGCAGGAAACTATATTAATCTTGATTGGGACAACAGGAGGATCATGTAGAAGTCTGAATATGTTTGGTAGCTTGGAGGTTTTGTCTGGTTTGGTACTAATACCATTTGGTTTTTCAGGAGGAGACATGGAATTTTCTATTAATGCCTGCAGGTGCCTATAGGCAAAGGGAAGCTATAGCACTGAAACACCTCCAGCTGCTTTTCTCCATCCAAGTATTATTGGAGGTGAGTTCTGTATCTTTTCTGTTAATCTTGTTCATGGTGCTGAACAGAATGGGCCTTTGCATATTTTTTTTATATTCCACTTCGTTTCTATGACATTATATGTTTTGGGAAAAGTCTCCTTTGTCTGCCTTATTAACTTGTATATGCATTGAATATCTGTGACCCTTTAGACACCTTTGCTTGCATGCTGTTTTCTTTAATCGACTTGTCTGGTGGATATTTTTCTTACCGTTGGATTATTGTTGTGGCGAGCATTTTATGAGCTCTGCTATGCTCTCATATTTAAACATGGTTGTTAAGCTGTATGCAACTTGTCTCAACAATGCTTTGTTCTAATATATGTTTTACGGTGGTTGTATTTGGCATGGTTCAAGGCATACAAGGGGTGAACATCACTCTTTGTTTCTAGGCCATGTGTTGCTTGTGTTATATTCAATTTGTGTTATTATCTTGGTTTGAAAAAACTATAATAGAATAGATTTGAATTTTCATCTGTTATAACTTGTCATCTGGCATGTATTGCATATGTTAGATGTCAAAATTTAGCGTTACTGTATACTGAATGATGAACATTTGAATCTTGTCTCAGTCCTTTATAAATCATACTTTTGCTTTTGCAGGAGGACAGTCATCAAATACTACACCAATTCTGCTGCAAAGGTCAACTGGGCTTTGAAACCATCTTGCCCTTTTTTTTTCTGTGCCAACTACATTTTCATAATTGGGGCAAGATCACAGGTGAGTCTCATCCACTTCTTGATGTATATATTTTAACGGCTTTTCATTTTCTTTTCAAAATGGTGTTGAACCACTTAGTGAGCCAAGCTTTTTATTTGAGGTATATGTCCTTGTATGTACTTTATTTATGTTTATGCTCTTGAAGGCATAGTAATTTGCTTACAGTAAGTTTTCTTAACAGCACACTCGTAACTTAATTTTCTTATTAAATTGTTATGTAGAGTTGGTCTGAGGCATTGCCTTTCACTTTCAATAGAAATGATAGCCCTCTGACTCTCTATGGTAACTGGAAACATAAGTCTACATATAATAGCAACTTCTTTAAAATTTATTACCTAGTATTTCAGACTGAAGTATTTATGTTATGGTCTGTGCATTCAAGGTCATTAATTTTTTTTTGTGTGTGTTTTCTTCCAGTGTAACAACTGAGCAGGTCACTTAGAGGCTTACGTCGTCATCCTAGCTCCTGTCCTTTGCTATATTTCTAGTATCACACAATGGGCTGTGCATTTTCAGTTGTTGCTCTTCAACTGTGAATGAATAGTTGTCTGTATCTTTGGTGTTCAATAATGAACAACCTTTTTTTTCTCACTCTTGTTATGATTATATTCATTCCAATTTAACTTACTCGTGATTGAAGGGGTATAACTTCTGTTAACATAAATTGATTTGTTTATCGCAAGTTTGGTCTAGAAACTTTTCATTTTGAGTAGGACGTCATGGTTGTAATAAAACTCTATTTTGTCTTATTGATACACTCAAATCCGTGTTACTACTTCAAAAGTACCTACTGCCCTACAAGAATTCTTCCGGGATATCGATTGTGCCCAATTAGCTCCAAAATACCTGGAGAATTTCAGGGTTGTGTTTTTTCTTACTTGAGACTGTTAATTACTTGCGTCCCATCAGCCGCCTCACATAAGCCGACCGCGATGACACCTTCACCTGTCAGAGTGGTAAAATCCTGGGCAGCTGCAACTGATGCCACCTGTCGCGGTATCGTAGGGGCAATTCAGCAGTTCTTTGAGACACTCGGAGTATCCTAGGGAACTTGTTGCTGATTTACCAGCAGGTTCCATCTGGTAGTTCTCCATGGTGCTTGGGGCGAAGTTTGTTATCTTCTTTATCCTTCCACCAACCGGGCTACATGCGCGTTGCGCGAGGCCGCTAAGCAGAGATTCTCTCTCTCTCTCTCTCTTATCTTCTTTATTGGCCGAGGCGAAGCCTATTGGAAGTTTGTTTGCGTCGACTTATCGTTCCCGACAGTTCAAACACGCCTGTCGTGACGTTCATGGTCCCGAACATCGGAAAATGTTATGAGTAGTGACGCCGAATAGGGTACTTCGGAGATAACCCAGACCGGAAGTCAGCGACAGAACGGGAGAAACAAAAGAGCGTCGGGAGGCTGTGCTAAGCGGTGGTGGGGGTGAAGGCGGCGCGCGCATGCTGCCCCCACTCCGCCGATTTCGACCCCCACCACCGCTCAGCATAGCCCCCCGACGCTCTTTTGTTTCTCCCGTTCTGTCGCTGACTTCCGGTCTGGGCTATCTCCGAAGTACCCTATCTCTCTCGCTTCTTTTCCTTCTTCTTCATCTTGTCCGGTGTTTCCGCCGCGCCCCGCCACCGGCCGGTTTCCTCTCTCATTGTTCTTGCATCCAGCCGCCATCACGGTTCCACGTTAAGTGATCCAAGTGCATCCGATTCTATAGTTCTCGCCCGATTATTGCGACCGATCATCTTGTCCCTAACTATGAATCGAACCACTTCAGGTAATAAATTTTTTCAGATTACCTTCGACCGCCCTGAATTTGGACAGCGGCTCTTCTTGGGCACGTAACAGCAGGTCGAGCAGCCAGCCCTGGTACAGGCACCATCAATTCATGTTATTTCTTTTCAACTTGATTTTATGGTGGCTGCTTCATTCGCTGTGACGTTTCCCAGGTTCCTATAACCTCGCTTTTGACGCTTGGCCCGGGACGATGAACGTCTCGTGGTACACGCTAGATCCATGGCGATCAGCTTTACATAGTTAAGCTCACGCCGCCGCGAGGCGGCGAGGGCGCGGGAGCGTGGGTCAATGGATGCAAAAGTGTAGTCAGCAACTTTAAGGTAGACAAAGTCTTTTGGGACTCAAATGTCTGCCGCTATGAGATCGTAACCTCACTTTTGCACGTCGAAACTAGCCTCCCCACTCCGCCTAGACCCACGCGCCCTCGCCTCGGCGCGAGCTTATCTAAAAGCTACCGTGCCCTTTTCGCTTTCTTCTGGAATTTATCCTCATTCCAGGTCCACCGACCGCAGAGGTCATGGAGGTACATCGTCCCCCGCGAACTCCAATTGAATAAAGATTTATTTGGCCCAAATTTAAAGCTTATTAAAAGTTTATTAAAATGGCTGTATATATGTCCATTTTATTCATTCTTATTAAACAAATAGGGGTTTATATTTGGTTCTTATTTAAGATAAATATGATCCATGTAGAGGCGTGGATTTTCCTTATAAAATCTTAATATATTATTTCCGAGTGCTCGTTCCTTTTCAACTGCATGTTAATTAAGGTTGAATATCGTGAAGATGGGCCTATATACAAACTTAATATGTATTGAATAAGTACTGAATAAAATCCTTAATTTGTTTAATAAGAATGAATAAAATGGACTCATATGCAGCCATTTTAATAAACTTTTAATAAACTGTAAATTAAGATCAAATAAAATCTTTATTTAATTCGAGTTCGCGGGCCGGGGCCATCCGCAGCAGCGGGACGTGCAGGTGCAGAGGCCGGAGGCGCGGAAGCCGCAGCCGCGGTACCTCAAGAGGGGTGTATCCATATTCATCTTGATCTCGACACCGATGGTGAGTTTCGTAGGAGTGCGCAACATAACCGTTTCTCTATCAGTTGCACAACTTATTTTGGATTTTTTATTTGCAGCTGGCATGGCCCAGGCAAGGGCACTTCTTAGTGGCTTATTTTCGGGTAATGGTAAGTAAACTTCACAACTTTTAACTTCAGTGTTTTGTGTCATGTGGAACGTTCTTGTTTTACCCTCAAATTGTTTTGCAGCTGCTGCACAGCCTGCCCCATTGCCTGCCCCAGTGCCTGCCCCTTTCCCTGGCGCATTGCCTGCTCAACTGCCTGCCCAGTTGCCTGCTGCATTGCCTGCCGTCAACCAAATGATGAATCAATTCATGCCGCAGCCGCCGAATCTGTTGCAACAACTTCTGCAAGCTAACGGTCAGTTTAGATATTAAATGCTCCTTGTGTCTATTCAGCTCTTGACATTTTTAAAAGTTGAATGGAAAGCCTCAGTGTTGAAATATGGGCAGATAAATGCCTTGCCAAGTGATGGGGTTCACAGTTTGGGCCAAACTGTGGTCAAACATAAATGTCTGACCACTTTGCAGCAATTGTTTGGTGTGATGAAATTTGATCCAGACATTCAGGTCTGACTAAAATTTTGAAAGACTTGTCTCATCTCTGGAGTGGTGAGAAGTTTGACCTTCCTATTTGTTGTGATCCTTGGTATTGGTGAAAACAGTTCAAGCGACCTCATGCTTAGAACAGGCTCCTTATAATGCGTCCTTTTGTTGCTCCTTTGAGTTTCTCCTTCAATGTCTCTCATTTTCACTGGAGTTTGCTAAGGCAGGTCTGAGGCAATCTAAACTGCCTTATACCTGTCCCACATAAAGAAAGGCAGATACTGGCTGACTAAAAGTCTGAGTCCCATGATTGTCATAACGAGATGGGGAGCGAATACTTATACTTTATTGTTCTGTTTCATTCAGCTACACCAAGACGCAGGCCAGGCAGGCCTTCTAGGGCTGAAGCGGAGCTACGAGCTCTGATGGCCAACATCCAGCCCCAGCACATGCTGCAGCAGCTTCAACCTCACGTTGCACAGCAGCTGCATCAGCTACAGTCTCAGGTTACGCAGCCAGGAACGCCTGGAATGCCTGGACAGCCTGTAATGCCTGGACAGTCTGGTCCTGGACAGCCTGCGCCGGGACAGCAGCTGCAGCCCCAGCAACGAATGGTTTGCCGCCTTTGCAATCAATCTCGTGCAGACAGTGTCCTACGGAGTTGTGGGCATTTTGTCTGCAGAGCTTGTGTTCTCCCATTTCTGCAGTTGAGACCAGTGTGCCCAATTGCTGGATGCAACAGGCCAACTACTTTAAATGACATCGTGACCTGTACTTAATGTATATATTTCTTTGTTTCGAGGGCAGTGAAGTGAGACCTTAAGAGTGACAGCTCTCAGGCTTTGTTGGCTCACTCCTCTCCTTCCTCCTGTGGCAGCGGAGTGAGGGACTGGGGTGACCTTGGCCTTTAGGCCGAGGCCAGATGTATGGTGCTTTACGGGAGCCCACTCTGCGCCACTCTTCTTAATGCTTTTCACTTAAGGATGAAAATTGTTGATTTCGGAGTAGTTTTACCTTCTTATTCGTCTGTGATAAAATTAAAATTTCCCCTGTGATACTCACACTTAAAAATTTCACCTCTTGTCATACCCCTTTGTGATACTAGCCTTTAATATTTCCCCTCGTGTAATTAGTTTAATATGTCCCCTCGTTAGTTTGTGATATTTGCGCTTTCAAAATTATTTTCTTTCTCGTCTCACTTCCCTGCCCTCCTGCTGAAGAATTTCTGGACTCCGCTTGCATTTCATTTGGTAACTCGCTGGTTTTCTTTTTTAACTTGTGTGTTTTGCAGTGTACTCTGCTTTCATTTTTCTGATGTTTTAATTTTGCATTCTTATACTTCTTATGCATTATAATCTGGTCTCAGTTTTCTCATGTGTTGAGTATATTGTTATACTTCTCATGCAGTATATTCTGCTTTCATCTTTCATTATACAATATATTCTCCTTTTTCTTTTATGAGTTGTATTCTTATACTTCTCATGCAGTATATTCTCCCTTATTTTCTTTTATGTGTTGTAGTCTTATACTATGCTGTATATTCTACTTTAATTTTTAGTGTGTTATGCAGTACATGCTTTAACTTCTCATGCAGTATATTTTCTGCTATGATTCTCATGCATGTATAAACGCATGTATCCCATTCTTTTTTGTCAATAAATGATGTGTTTCAAAGTGTTCAATCCGATTTTACATCACCTTACCCATTGCTCACCAATTGTCAAGAGTGCAAGAGTTGTGGTGTGTCCAGGGATGATATTCATTATCACCACATAGGTTTCACAAATTATAAACTGTTACAATTTTATGTACTTAAAGGAGGTCATAGATGGCATGAGCAGGCTTGGGTAGACTCCTGATGTGGACAGTATCTATGGTTCGCTGGGAGACTTTGTCTAGGACTAGGACCATATTCTTTATCAGGCATGTCAAATTGAAATATGAAGTAAAATTTTGATGTTAATGCCCTTTTATTAGTGAAAAGAGACGAGTGAAAATGGCAGCAGCTTTAGTGACGGGAGTGTTCTATGGAAGTTTCTGTAGGGGGCAAGCTCCTAGTTTTGTATCAGTAGCAAACGGAAAATTCATTAAATGATTCTGTGTAACATCACTTCTGTTATTATTGATGCCATCAAGGTACAATCTGCATGGTGCCTCCATTATTGAACAAAACAGATCTTAAAACAATTGACATAAAATCAATTATCTGTTGAGTTATCATGAATGTCTAATGGGTTTATTAGAACATACAAATATTAGCACTAAAAACAAATAAATTTGAATGCACTGGCTACTGAGGCTTTCTACTCGCTAGCTTCTGCTAAAGTAAAATAAAATCTTTTTATCTTATATTTTAAACAAGCCCACAATAAGTCAAGGAAGCTAGATGGATAAAACAATGAACCTGTCAGAATTTCAGTCCTATCACAATCCGATTCATTACCTATTTACTCAGTCACTGGACAAGCAAGTCAAACCAGCTTCATTCTGCGCAGAAGCAAATTTGGATTTACAGCCTCATCTGAGACTGCGGCTAGCCAGATAAAGTGCAGGAGTTAAAATTTTTCAATGTCAATTCATTAACTCTTAAAAAAACAAAACTAGTTTCGCATGCGTGCGGCGGCCGCGCGAGATGTGCCTAGGAGCGAATACATTATGTATGATGAATGCGGCGGAGGTCATTGCAGGGCAGGGGCGTTCCGCAGTTTCCTGAGAAACTTGGAGAAGCCTAGGGAACTCCGCCCCAGAGTGCAATGGCGGTGCAACGCGCGTCGCACTGCTGTACTGTACGTCTTCGCACACGGCATCGTCCTGGTAGACGTGCCTCGCCCCGCCGCCGCGGTGCACTGCAAGGACACCAAACGTCGTTGCGTACGGCGTCGTTCTGGTCCGGGGCCTCGCTCCACCGCCGCGGCGCGCAGCATGGGCATCACCACCTTGACGCCGTACTTCGTCCCGGTGGACGCGCGTCGTCCCGCCGCCACAGTGCATTTCATGAGCACCACCAGCTAGGCGCACGGCGTCGTCGGGTGTTGCGTTCGGGGCCGTGCTCTCCACAACTTTTGGTCTGGCCGCCCTTTGCCCCGAGCATTGGCAGGGACACCACGGGATTCCAGCAGGCAGCAGCCGTCAAACTAACCGAAAGCTCCCTAGGCGACTCCGAGTTTCTCAGGATACTGCAGAACGCAACCCGCCCGCCCGGTCGCAGTGGCCACCCAGGATCGAGTCCCGGCAAGGGCGGCCTCATTCTTCACGACCAGCAGAACCTGCAGGTGCTCGCCCGCAGCGGCTCCTAAACGAGGTCGTCGAGAGCACCGTCATGGTTGTCCGTGACATATTTCTTGGCGGCAGACGTCAAGTGCGATCGCGAGCGAAGGCAACTCCGAATGCTGAGCAACCACTACTGTGCCTTTACAATGGCCGTCCCGAAACGTCGCGAGGACAATAATTAAAACAGTGACTGTGCCAGTCAGCCTCCTTTTGGGTGGTACCTCCCCGCGCTACAGCAGCTACCCCCCCCCCCCCCCCACACACACACAATCATCCTGGAGAAAAAAGCCAACAGACACATGCCCCCTGAAGGTAGGCAACTTTTCATACAATCGCCCCCCTTTCGACCCGCCTAAGTACGCCCCTGTCAAGGGCAACCCATAAGCTGATCGGCCGGAGGCGGTCTGAGCCTTCCTGGCGTGGCCAAAACATACCCATACTACTTTCCCCTTCCCGCTCGAGACCTGCTCTAGCGCCTGCGAAGTAGGCCACAAATCAGACACCGGTATGTTGGCATGAGGTGTGATTTTTTTTTAGGACTCTCTACCCTAATCCCTTACAACCCACAAACTTAAGCTGAATTGGAGATTCCAAGGAGTTGGCAGTTCGTTGACAAGATAGATAATGACTCTATTATCCAATAGGAGGCATGAACATGTTCTTTAAATAATTTTTTTGTGTGAAATTTTTGTAAAATACATGGTCAGAAAGATTGTCACTAGTACTGTCAGGGACATATTGTGTAGCAGAAGTCTTGAAGATAGATAATGTTCTAATAGAACCCAATAACAATTCTAGTCCTGGACCAAGTCTCCCAAGGAACCATGGATGTTGTCCATATCAGGAGTCTACCCAAGCCTGCTCATGCCACCTATGACCTCCTTTAAGTACATAAAATTGTAACAGATTATAATATGTGAAACCTATGTGGTGATAATGAATATCATCCCTGGACACACCATAACTCTTGCACTCTTGACAATTGGTGAGCAATGGGTAAGGTAATGTGAAATCGGATTGAACACTTTGAAACACATCATTTATTGACAAAAAAGAATGGGATACATGCGTTTATACATGCATGAGAATCAAAGCACACTTTAGGAAAAAACTACGGAAAGGACTGTTTATTTTTTCACAGCTTTCCTCCGTACTTCAAACCACAGTGGTCTCCGTCGTTTGACAGTAGAAATCCTCCATTGTGTTTCTGATAGTGCCACCACAGCTCATCATTACTCATTACTTATTCCATTTTCACTCAATTGTTAGAGACAATTAATTTGTTAAGGTGACAGAAAAAAAGGAGCTGTGTTGAATCTATTAGGTGCTTTGAGCAGAGCAAAACTAAGAGAAACAAAGAAACAGAAGTATATTTGTTAAAGATTAATAGTTTCAAGTACAGCTGACTACTACAGGCTCCTTCAAGCAAGCGAAATTCGGAGTTTGTAGTTGCCAGCTGTACTTTATACTATTAAACTTTAAGGAATATACTTCTGATTCTTTGTTTCTCTTAGTTTTGCCCTGCTCAAAGCACTTAATAGATACAACACAGCTCCCACCTTTCACTAATAACGCTTTCCCAAAAGAAGTTTAAAAACAATTTTTTTTTCTGTTACCTTATCAAATTAATTGTCTCAAAAAATTGAGTGAAAATGTAAAAACCAATGAGTCTGATGAGCTATGGTAGCACCATCAAAAAAAACAACGGAGGAGTTCTGTTGTCAATAGACGGAGACCACTGTGGTGTAAAGGACGGAGGAGAGCTGTGAAAAAATTAACAGTACTTTCCGTAGTTTTTTCTTACAGTGCAGAATATACTGCATGAGAAGTTAAAGCATGTACTGCATAACACACTAAAAATTAAAGTAGAATATACAGCATAAGAAGTATAAGACTACAACACATAAAAGAAAATAAGGGAGAATATACTGCATGAGAAGTATAAGAATACAACACATAAAAGAAAAAGGAGAATATATTGTATAATGAAAGATGAAAGCAGGATATACTGCATGAGAAGTATAACAATATACTCAACACATGAGAAAAATGAGACCAGATTATAATGCATAAGAAGTATAAGAATATACTGCAAAATTAAAACACCAGAAAAATGAAAGCAGAGTACACTGCAAAACACACAAGTTAAAAAAGAAAACCAGCGAGTTACCAAATGAAATGCAAGCGGAGTCCAGAAATTCTTCAGCAGGAGGGCAGGGAAGTGAGACGAGAAAGAAAATAATTTTGAAAGCGCAAATATCACAAACTAACGAGGGGACATATTAAACTAATTACACGAGGGGAAATATTAAAGGCTAGTATCACAAAGGGGTATGACAAGAGGTGAAATTTTTAAGTGTGAGTATCACAGGGGAAATTTTAATTTTATCACAGACGAATAAGAAGGTAAAACTACTCCGAAATCAACAATTTTCATCCTTAAGTGAAAAGCATTAAGAAGAGTGGCGCAGAGTGGGCTCCCGTAAAGCACCATACATCTGGCCTCGGCCTAAAGGCCAAGGTCACCCCAGTCCCTCACTCCGCTGCCACAGGAGGAAGGAGAGGAGTGAGCCAACAAAGCCTGAGAGCTGTCACTCTTAAGGTCTCACTTCACTGCCCTCGAAACAAAGAAATATATACATTAAGTACAGGTCATGATGTCATTTACAGTAGTTGGCCTGTTGCATCCAGCAATTGGGCACACTGGTCTCAACTGCAGAAATGGGAGAACGTAGACAAAATGTCCACAACACACAATTAGTTTATAGGCCCTATGTCGTCTGGAGTGTAATGCATGTTGCAGTACGGGTCTCCACATGTCACCACGTTGGCAAGCCAGGGACGGATGCATGCATCATGGAATACATGGCCGCAAGGCAGCCGGCAGTCGCCACCCGCGCTACGGCATATGGTGCAGTACGTTGGGTCAGAGGGGTCATCGGGGTCATCGCCGTCCTCGCCACCGTAAGGGGCACCTGCTCCAACTTGGATAGGGGCTGCAGCTTGTTGAGGTTCTGGTTGGATAGGGGCTGCAGGGTTCGCACCCGCTGTCACTGCCAGAGCTGCCAGGACCGTCGCTGCTCTGCTGAATCCCTCTGAACATATTCAAGTAAATACGTGCTAATTAGTTCATATATCACAAGATCAATTTGTTAAACGTTTCACTATGGTTTTTCATGTAGATCATAATATGGAAAAGCATTAGTTCAGATGTGATCAGATGTTCAAATTATTTATTATTGACAGATAATCATGTTCCCATGAATTATTTTTTTCTTCTGTATCTAAAACTATGACCGCCTATTCTAACAAGGCTCAATAAAGGAATGTGAATACTGTTCTGACATCAAAGTACACCTTTAAACTGATATTTCTGCCCTTTAAGATCAGAATCAGTGAAACACTGATTACATCATAGGGACCACAGCTAATACTAAGAAACTTGCCTAAGATCTTAATGGCGACAGAGAATTAGCAGGTGAGGCCTGTGGATTTTGATGCTAAGTGGTTCAAAATGAGATCAAAAAAATTATCATAAAACTGTTGGCAGAATCTGTGCAGAGTCCAAAACATGTTGTTTACAATCAGCATCTCACATCATTACCTTAAGATCCAATTAAAAAAATTCAGTCGTAGTTAGAATGCAATTGTAAGGATTTTGTTTAAAAGAAGACGAACAAATTACTTGTCTTCATGGCATATTTGTCTGCGGGTTTTATTCATATGTGACTCCTAACACATTCCAGGAACAGACGAAACTGAACTCACTCACCTGGGGTTGAGAAATTCAGGTGTATGTGTACTTGTCTCACTGTTGTAGCTGGAACACCTGAATCAGAAATGCAACAGCTATAGCCAAAATTTGACTTGGGTCAATAGGGTAAGATGAGTCAATTTTACTATAAGGCTTTTAGACTCCGTACATTAAAAGTGGCAGGCTCGTTTTGATTTCAACATTTTAACATTGTATTTGGGTAGATTATTGGTAAGAGACTACAAAACTTCCACATAAACCCCCACTAATCAAAACTCCTCGCAAAGACCAAAATTTGGCTGCACTTTTTGTTTTCACTGCACAAGTTAAACGCGCCTGCATGTGACATTCCACATTCAAGGGCTATGCAGTTGAATAGTTTAGAGAGAAGAGGAGATTTTTAAGCCACGCCAGTTTGTTCGTACGCATGGCACTTAATGAAAGTACTATGACATGAGCACGACATTCATAGGTAGAGTCCTATAGGCCTCCATTGGCAACAATCCTATAGGTCACTCCTTTACCTTGTTTTATCAAGGTAAAACCGTCCATTACCACTTTTAACTATTAAATCTCTTCATGCCATGTCTTTTAAAATAGAATAAAATATCATTTTTGAAGAAGTAAACTCATGTTGGTTTTTAGCTACAAGAGGTTATCTGTAGGTGTGGTGACTTCCGAACCCGCGAGGGTATATCTCGATTATAGGACGTAATTTTTTGATAATGAATCTTACCGTTGTTCGACATCACGGAACTGTAGACACGAACGAGACACGAAAACACATTCCTGCACTGGAACACGTGTGGGTATTGTTCTTGCGTGGGTGTTGATGCGAGCCAACGCCGTCAACGCCAACCGCCTGCATCTACTCCAACGGGCGACTCCGACTGTCTTTTGATTCACTGCTGCCACTACCTCCCACCGGACCTCCCACGGTGAAATCGGTCCGATCGTCATGCACAAGATGGAATTTTATTCGGAAATTCTTTTAAACTGTAGTTTTCCTAAGTATGAACGATAAATTTTGCATTTAGTTAAGTCAAGAAATTGAGATCTCATTCTCATTCCCTGCTTGATTTCCGCGGGCGCTCGTCGTCAAGCAGCCGACGAGTCCCTAATTTTTTTGAACGCCAAAGGTGTAAAAGTGATAATTATGTTTGTACTAATTTTTTAATTGCTGGAGCAGTGCGTTGAACAAAGGTAATTTTTTTTTTCAAGTTAGAATAACCGATGTGTTGATGTGACAGAAGGAAATTTTATGGGTATGGTAAATACGAATGGTATGGTAATTACGAGTATATGCCGATGTAGAATCAACTACACCAGAATTCCCTCGATTGATGTGCCATGGTGCACTGCTTTGAGTCCGTTTTTCCAAACTACAGCTGATTTTATACCCAACAGCATGACGGCATGATGTAAACATCAAATCTCTTAAAATACTTATTTATGTTACATATTCCTTTAATTTAATTTGCAGGAAAGGTCCCCATTAACTGTGAGGAGGGATACTTGGCGATCACCAGCAGTGGCCCTCGCATAGCTCGCCTTAATAATTCATAAGCCAATTCCCATGGCTCTGAAAATGTCCTGCTCTCAAAGAAAGATGGGTTCCAATGATGGTTTTGTGAATCAGGTAGCTATGCTACATAGGTGCCAACAAAGTGCCTGAGAAAATATTGACATTGATTTGTGTATGTTTTTTGCTGATTGGGGTTTTCCAGGGAAGTTAAATCTGTATTAGACTTTGTGGTAATAGTTAATGTTATGCCTTTTTATGTGAATGAAGCTGAATTATGTTAATCTCAAAATTCTCTAAGTTTTTAGTGGCTAATTTTTGTGCATGCCTTGTTTTGTGTTATTGGTTTACCTTGAGGCTCAACGCAGCTAGTTCACATTTGAAACTTGATCTCAAATTCTAAGACAAAATAAGTTATGGGTATGAAATTATACACATCTAAAATTATTCTATTTAAAAATTTGTTTATTGTTGATCAGCAGACTCTTAGCAGACACTGAACTGATCTTAGTTCTAATAAGTTTAAGTTACTTATACATCCGTAAGACATTTGTAACAAATGATTGATTCATGTCTGCTTCCATATCAGTTGTGTTCTTTGCTCTGCTTTGTTAAATAATGTAATCAACATGCAGAATCGCGCTTCAAGGTATCAAAACAAGAAATGCTACATGGTGACAAGAAGTACCCTAAGCGCCAGTTTCCAAGGATACTCCAAGTTTTCTGGGAAACTGTGCTACACAACTTTCCGTCCGACAATGACCAACCAGATGCTAGACAACTCACTGCTCCTTACAATGTGCAAGGGTGGTTAAGGGTCTTTGAGGGTTGGACGGTACATGTTGGCTACTTACAAGGTCTACTTGCACAGCTCAGTTAAACTTTCTAAAATATTTTTTTTAAAAGACTGATAACCTTTCTCAGCCCTTAAGTTCAGAGTTACCTTTTTATAATACTACAGAACAACACTAGTTTATAACATTCCATTAATTTCAAAGTTGTTTCCTGTGAATGAAGGAACAACCTGACACCTCTATGGTATAATTTGAAGCCCTTTTTAGACTGGCCTGTCAAAAAAACTGTTAAAATGGGAGTGTTATGTTCCAGAAAAGTATAACCCACATTTCAACTAGCACTCTTCCAACATCCATACTAAAAATACACACAGCAGAATAAAAAAAGACTCCTTAATCTATAACAAAGTGTGGGAGAGGAAATCACTCGAGTTGAGGCTCTTCAATGTCCAAGTCCAAGGCATGCTGAACAACATTCTCAACAGTGCATGCGGCAGAGTACAAGAAATTTAATAGTTCCTCATCAGTTGGCACAGGCACTTGCAATAACTGGTTTGTGAGTGCAATGATGGTTTCATCATTGCTGACGGAATGACAGGTTCTGTGCCTGTTTGGTATATTGCCAAGATTTAGGCTGTTTAGGTCATCAACTGTTGAATCCTCAATCTGTTCCAGTACATCTAGAAATGGAATAAAATGATTGAGTAATCTTGTAACATAAGAAGAGACTAAAATGCCATAAGGTTTACTTAAGATGAACTTACGAAGTAGGTGAAATATGTTTGGGTGAGCACGTTCGACCTGGATATTCATTCTCCTGTTGTTGCTCTCACTTTAGAAGAAAAAAAAAAACCAATCCTAAATATTATAATTTAATATGCTTCAGATTTTCACTGAGTTGATTTTTTGGCTTCATACCTAGCATTGTTTGTTCGATGAACTGAACCGCACACAGATAGGCTGCGGCCTCTGTTTGCATGCTGAATCCATGATGATTGAATGTACAGAAGGAAGGGCGCAATCTGAAAAAACCAAAACTGCCCTAGTCCCACAGCATTTTGGGCAATGACAGTAAAACCTCGTTGTAAAAGGTTTAATGGCAACAATGGGAGAGCAGAGCAACAGCGGATAATAATGGTCACTTCATCGAAGTTGCTAAGCAGTATGTAAGGAATATTGGACCTAGCCCACTTTCCGATAGCCTATGGAAACAGAAAGGAATATGTGTAGGTCTATTGCCAGAAGAAGGCAAATATGGCAAGGATTAAAAAGAAAGAGTCAATGTGCAGCACAGGAAAAGCACTTTTTTCCTGCGTCGGACTTTACTTACATTCACATAATGAAAGAAGCAGCCTTGGACCACAATTTCAAAAACTCTCCGGAACGCATTCATTATAGCTTCCTCAAAGTCACAGATTACTTCAGTAAAGTTCCAATGACCCAAGCGAATCCTGAGATGCACCAGTACAGATATATACGCAGCCTCGGTCTTTTTCTCCATGAGACACCAAACCAGGGGGATGACCTGAACAACAATAATTTCAAATGAGAGGAAGTGATGCATTTTATAATTTGGAATGAAAGAAGACTGTTAAAGCATTACTCACTGTGTGCCCATACACACTAACTATAGTAAAGACCTGCAAAAACATGATCATGAAAAGACATAAGCCATGATTAAGGGTGATGGAAAATGTAACTCCTTGTGTTACCTGATAGCAATTGTTTACTGATGGTGAAATGTAAAATGTGCCGTCCGCGAATAAAGTAGGCACCTGTCTCAATACTTGTAGATTTCTTTGACTACAATATATTATGCTGTGTGAGCCATCCACTGCATCAACAGAGCCACTGTAAATGGAATCCACCTGGTCTAGTGTCTGCGTAAGATGGGCCCAGGCAGGGTCTTGATGTATGGCAGTCAATCCTCTTAAACTGTCAGGTACCCGAGGAAACATATCACTTCGAGACCTCTGCATGGCTGAACGAAGACTGCGGTACGTCAGTCGAGAGCGAATCTGACGATTAGGGATCCTGCAAACAAAATGTTAGGAAATATCAAAAATAATAATAAAAACTACAAATTCATTGATAAAGTTTTGTAATTTTACAAAAGAGCATGAAGTTACTAACATGCTCCGTTCTTGACGAATAATTTCGGCAAACGATATGTATGTCCTTGATCTTGCTTGATTGAGAATATTTTGTCTAAACCGACGAACTTGAGGAAGCAATAGATCTGAGGGGTGGTTATGATGCTGCGTCTGTTCCAGCGCACTTCCCAGTCGCAACTTGGCTCGCCCAGGGCATGTCGAAGTGGCACATTTAAAGTAGATTGTTGGAAACCTTTCATAATTAAAGTGGTAGTAAAAGCCATCCCCTTTATGATAGAAATGCGAATTTTCTCTCTCTCCCGGCTCACTGATGATGAGTGGTTGATTTGCTTCCATGGTGCAGGCCGAAATCAAAGACAATATAAGTAGGGGCCGAAATCCTGCTCTGCCGCCGAACTGAGCTCTGAGCTGATTGAGGAGGACTCGGGATGGGAGTTGCGAGGACTTGGGAAAAGGGGGAGGGGGGGGAATAAGAAGAGGCAGGAAGCGGGCGACGGCGGCCGTCCGCCATGTTCGTGAAGTTCCTTCCTTCCTCTTCGTTTGTACCTCTAGTCGTCTGCTACAGCGACGGGCCAAGTAAACGTTTCAGATAGTTAGCTCCAGGTTTGTTCGAGCATCTCCAGCATCTCTTAAGTCGTCTGGGTGCAAGAAGGAAACTCTCTGCCCCCACCACAAACTTAGTTGTTTTATTCGAGGAACACAGTAGAAATTTGAAGCGTCGGCTGCTCCTGCTCTGCCCCTGCCACTCTATTTCCGGGAGTAAACGTTTCTTTACACGGCAGTGACATTTATGTTTCTCTCGGAGTTGAATTCTGAAAAATGCAAAAGTGACTGCCAGGGTTTCACCAGAGTTTAAAAAGAAATGTAAGTGTCTTGCATACACGGTTTATTGTCAGAAATCTTTTGTACTTATCTCGATTTGGTCTAAATCCGTCACGTGTTGGGCCAAAAGTCGAAATGGCCACGTTAACCTTGTTTTTCAAGTTCAGGTTAGGGGTTCCAACATGCAGCCGCCTTCCGTTAATCAACCATGATATGTTTTTCACAGAGTAATGGAGCAATCGTCTGTATCGGTTATCCCAGGCGTTCATGCAGGCAGTTGTCTGTACCACGTAAACGATGGATTCTTCTTCGTTCGGTCCAGGCATACCGACATGACTATTTATTTTCGATGCTCCAAATGGGGAAGTGGATGTCCAGCTACCGCAATCATGAAATCAGGACGTTTTCAGAGCTCGCTGTTGCATAACCATCCTCCAGATACTCTTCATGTGCCTCTTAAATTAGAGCGCCAAAGGCTTGTCAATGAGGCTGCAAATTTGCACTATCCCACATTTGGAGACATCTTCAGAAGCACAAGGTTTTTCTTTAAACTTAATTCGTAACATGAGCTTAACATCTGCAGAGATTTCATTTAATCCTTGTGTTGTTTGGTTGCAGGAATCTGTTTCCAGAATTATTAACCCCACACAGCTTGCAGCCTGCTATGGCTCGCATGAGGTTGAATTCGTTGCCACAGATGCCAACAACTTTACGTGCCCTTGATCTTATCCTAAGGGATGAAAGGTATAAAAACTTGAGTGCCACAAGTGGTTGTATGGATAACATCTATGCTGGATCCACTGTGTCAGAAGATGACACACTTGTAATTCTCCTAATAAGTAGAGAATGCAAAGAGTTTATGAGACTGTCAACTACTCTATTTAGCTTTACCATGCTGTTTGATATGCTAGGTGCTCCTCACAAGTATGCGGTAAGGTTCCACTTTGCAATCCTATTAGTACTGAATTTTATTTTAGTTTAGTTTACATGGAGTCTGAAAGACTGTTACTTTGCAGGTCCATGTAATTTGTACAGTGTGGGATAAAACGGTGTGTAACACAGCAGAAACTTGAAACTTAAAACGCCTCCACAAGAATGCTCATAATAACTTTGTATCTTTTACAGTTCATTATCTTGGCATGGCTCATTTTGGAAAGAATTACGGAGCAGAGTTTTATTACTGCTTTTTCCTATCTCAAAAATGTCCTTGAAAGCCGACACTTCCAAACCATTGTGTGCGAGCAAGGCAGCTTGGAGGCATTTGCCTATAAATCTGTTTTTGACCCAGTGAAAGTAACATTTTGCTTGCATGGTTTTGTTGAAGTAAGAGAATCGTCAAAATTATCATCAGTATACTGAGCTCATATGGCAGAATAAGCTTAATTTTTCTATCTTTGCAGAATGTGGGCAACTTCATCCTCTCTGCAATCCCAGATCATGATTCTTACCTGATTGACTTGGCTTCTCTACTGTGTGCATTGCCTATCTTGCCATCTGATTATCTTCATGTTGGACTGAATGCTGTACAAGAAGAAATATCAAGGTTTCCAGGTGTTCAAGAGCATGCAAACATATTACTCAATTATATTCAGTCTGCCTGGATAAGTGTGTTGAGTGACTTTTCTGTCAGTGGTGACCACAACCGCACCTGCAATGTACAGTAAGTCACGCTCCAATAAAATTTACTCTTTGCCTTTAAAGAAATGTCATTATTTCATTCCTTTTTTGCAGGGAATCAGTGAAGAGAAAAATGACTCAAATGCTGGAGACTCACAAAAACAACATTTACAGTTTAATCAGTAAGTTTTTTTGTTACAATTAAACCATAGTTAAAATGTTGGTGCAGTTGAAAGAGAATTACCTTACCAAGAATCTGAGTCTCAAAGACCTGCAGTTAAATTCCCATTTAAAAAGTTGTAATACCAGTGCTCTGATCATTTTGCCCTGTCCACGCAGTGTTTAAACACAATATAATATGTGTTTTCTTTTCTTAGGGAACATTGTCAGTGCTTCTGAGATTTCACAAAAAGACATTGAGGAGATAAAATGTGCTAAGAAGATAAGGAGTAGAAGAGGTGTTGTGTGCATTTCACATGAAAAAGAAATCACTGTGCTGACACAGGCTTTGATGCACCCATTTGGCAGCCCATCAGCAGCTGCATTAAGTCTCATCAATGCAACATCATTCAGGATTAAACATCTCCTTAATCATCTTTACCAAACGGTCACTTCGCAATAAAAGATTTCATAGACTCTCTTTTGATCGTAGGGTTCTTCCTGTCATATTTTGTTTCTCATTGTACTCTCCCATTTGTGTTTTTTCGTTATGTGTTCACTATTGTTGTGGGTTCGGTTATTTAGAAAATGCCCTTTTTCTTGAAGATACCCCTTTGACAATGTCAATGAAGAGTCCATTCACTGCTGCTGCTGCCATTTTCTCTCTCATCTCTTTTGATACTGAACAATCTTTAATAAACAATACATATTCTTCAAAATGGTTCTATTTAGATACTTTAGTAAATATGATTCTTTTTGTGGACAGGCGTTCTGGGGGAGTTAGGTCATGGAAAATCAGAAGGAAGAACACTAATTAATCAAGTGTCCTTTAATCAATGAGAGTCCATAACTGTTGGATTTTTGAGAATCTCTTAGCAAGGGGTCCAGGAATGTTGAATAGGACACCCAACCGAAGAGCAGTTCCTTGGGATACTCCAAGTCTTTCAAGGAACTGTGAGTACTCTATCATCATGTCGATATTGGCCTGTGGTTTACACAGTAAGGGAGGTGAGAGAGAGAGAGAGATAGGCCAGCCAGTCCGAACCGGGAAGGTTCTCATAGGGAGATCCGCGAACAGCAGAAAACATGAAAGTCCTTCAGTCGTACGGCGTCCTTCGTTCGGCGCGTCGTCGGCCACGTGAGCGACGGACTGCCCGCCCCGAACGAAGACGGCGCAGTCTGAGCCGCACGCCGCGCAAGGTTTACTGGGTCTGGGCTGACAGGCGGGCCACGCTGCGGGAGGACGTGTGAGTGTGTGTGTGTGGGGGGGGGGGGTCCTCTAGTTGACTCGGGCCTGCTTACCGCGCCTGAAGCAAAAGGAGGACGTTGACGCACAACTTTGTTGGTCGCAGTGCCCGTTTGTAAGTGTCTCTTTTTTTTCCTCTGCATCGAGAAGTTCGGCGAAAAAGTGGGGAAAGCTGTTGGCTGCCAAGGGTGCAGTCTACCACCACGTCACCTAGAGTTGTCCCACAAGCACACCGATAGCGAAAAGCGTGATTCCAATGTCGCACGTCACTCCACGCATGGGAGCTTTGCTGCGCGCAGCGCGCCTGACGGTGGCAAGGTAGGCCACCTGCCTCGCCGCGATGCGTTACGGCCCGGGCTGGAGGCCTACCTGTCGGGCGCTAGAGCGACGAGGTTGCCATTTCTCTGCTATAGCGAAGTTACAACACCGCTGTAGCCAGAGCGACAGAACGAAACAGCAAGAGGTTCCCGGGAAACTAAATGGCTTTCCCTCCACGTCAGGCATATGCCACCATCAGCATATCGGGCGTGGACTGGTGGCCCACCTTCCGGGTGCTTGCTGGCAGATCAGAACAAGTGGGAAATTGAATGGCCGTCCCTTCACGCTGGCACGCCGGGCCCTGCTGCTTAGCCGGGGCCCGGAGATTCCGATCGCCGTATGTGGCTGCCATCAAGAAAAACCGAGTGACCATAGACGGGCTCCTCCAGTGCCGGCGGTGCTTCGCGCACCTCGCCCTCCGTCGTTCTGGCCGCCCTAAGTGCGTGGAGGCGGTGCTCAGCTCCGCACGCCTCGGGAACACACCGCACTTCTCCGGCATGCATGAGGCGCTTGCGAGTGCATGCGGCCATCGCGGCCGGTCAGTCGCCTCGCCCTCCATCGTCCTGGCCGCCTCCAAGTGCGTTTTGGCGGTGCTCCGCACGCCGCGGGGCACTGCAAGAGCACCACCAGGTCGTCGCGCACCGCGTCGTCGTGGTGGGCGCGCCTCGCTCCGCCTTCTTTGAAGATGTTACTGACTCCTTCTACACTCAAAACAATAAATATATATTTTCCAGAAAATGACATTCAAAGGATTTTACTCAATTCGACGATACACTATGATCAGAGCTGACAAAATGGACGTGCAGAGGAAGCTGGGGTAGAAAAAAAGAAGTTAGTTCACGGGACTTCGCCGGTGACCCTCAAGTATCGATCAATAGTTACTCCCAGACTGCGGTCTTTTGACGTGGACGGCTGGTTCTTCCCGTCTATGGCCTGGGGCTTTCCTTGAGGGACAGAAGTTGGCGCTGAGGTGGCGTCTGGTGATTGGAGGGCCAAGTTCTCAGCGGAGTGCAACATCGTGTGAGACTCAGGATGGATGGGCCCTTCGTAAAGTGGCGGGCTCTGGCGGGTTACAGTGGGCCAGAAGACCGTTGGAGGAGGTCAATTCCCGGACGCGTTTTTCGCTCCAGAGTCGCTAAATGGTACCTACTCGAACCGAACGTGTGACCCTACCAATCAATTGCGCTCCGAACGAGGAATCCATTGGTGGGGGTCACACGTTCCGTCCAAGTCTTGGGTAGGGCTCTGGAGCTCATAACGCGTCAACAGTTTTGGCCGCGTGCGCCGGTCATCTGGTCCACTTTGCGAGTCCTTCATGCCTCCAATCTCACCTGTGGGGCTGCGCGCATCGATTCCACCAAGGAAGCCAAATTCACCACTGAGACCATGTGTGCCTCGTAGTCTTGATGACGGCGCCGCCGGAGACACGTCCTGGACAGAGCAACGACAGCGAGCTGGTCAGGGAAGTCCTTACCCTGCAGCCTGCACCACTATTGGTACTTACAGAAGGCAGCAAAGAGGCGCGGATTGGCGTGGCTCTCATGATTGTCCTGCCGCAGCTGCCGCCACCGCAGCAGCCGCACTGGCACAAGCAGCGCACGATAGCCGCACCACGTCATCCACCCTCCGATGCTGCCCGCGAAGCCTCAGCGGCCAGCAATGCGGCCTCCGCAGCGTGCTTCGGCCGGTCGAAAAAAAAAAAAAGCTCACGGCCGTCGATAGTCATCTCTCGGTGGCCCCCTCCCATCCTCGGGAAACCTTTCATCCGGAGAGATGGAGGGGCTGCACCCATTGGTGTCGACATGATGCTCAGTAACTATAGAATCAGAGGGTTCAATTTAAGAACACTCCTGCAACGAGATGAGCAACCCAAATGTGGCAGTCGTTAAGTGCGGGTCACATAATTGTCGCCACAGCGCGCGACTGCACATCGCATGGCGCGCTGTGTCGAGACAGAATATCGTCGCAGACTGTAGCTAGCTCTTACTTCAGCTCCACATTAACATTTTCCACAATGCTTGGGATTCTTGACGCAGCACGTCGAAACGAACAGATCGCGAGGGTCGAACGAGGGAATGCTACAAGTTGCAGTCTCCACAAGAAGTTTCAGCTCACCTTGTTAACAAACCGCTTGATTTATCTGATGCACCGTGAGCCGCGAAGCCGCATTGTTGCAATGGCCCGCCTAGCTGACGGTCCACTGCTGTCTACCAGCATACCCATACTTCTTTCATCTTCCACTCGAGACCTGCTCCAGCTCCTGCGAGGTAGGCCACGACCCAGACGTATGCATACCGGTATCTTGACGGAGGCCTACCTAGGGCACCACAGGGTACTCAGCAGGCGTCAGCAGAGACGCGCGTCAACCGGAATTGCAGCGGACGTGTGTCGTCAGCATGGATATGCGAGCACAAGCAGGTGGTGGTGGTGCTCGACGTCGCACGATGAGAGGTGCACACCCGCGCCGCAGCAGAACCGCCTTTCGTTGTCTCACCGACGAAGAGGGAGTCAAGAGGCGACGCATCGGCGTCCGCGGGGAAGTCCATGAACCGCGCGGATGGCAGGCCGCGCTCCGGCTCCGACGCTTGTCCGCCGGTCCTGCAGTTCGCGACTTGCGGAATGGACTGACCATCGTCAGAAAGGGTTCCTGAACTTCTTTTATATATGCACGGCGGCTAGACACCTTGTAAAGCGGTAGTGCAGTATGAAACCCGCCCGGTGACAAAGTGGCGGCCGATGTTGAAGCCGTCGTTGCATCCTCACCACTAACACTGGCCACTGGCTGTCGTCCTGGGCGACGCTGTGCTGTCCATAGCATCCAGTCTGGCTACCCTCAGCCTAGAGCAATGGCAGAGACACTTTTACAAGATTCTAACTGGCTGCTGCCGCAAAACCAGCCAGAAGTTCTCTAGGCTACTCCAAGTTTCTCAGGAAACTGCGGAACGCCCGCTTGGCGCCGCATCGAGTGCCTGTGGCCTTCCCTACCATCCACCGCGCACCGAATCTAGGCCACCATCAAGTGCATAGTGTGAGTGTATCGCCGCATTTATAATATGGTGGTAGATAGGTCTGAGAGAAAATTATGTTGTTAAAAATTTTGTATTACTGCGAAATAGGGAAATTAGAAAATACACCTTTATGCTATGTATTATTACTTTCCTTTCACTGATTGAGCAATAAATCACTGGTACTTTGACAGAGTAGCGTAAGTCCACTTCATCACCGAAACTGCTATTATTTTTGAATACTTTTGGGTCCGCCCTGCCAAGGAATAAAACCACCTCTGTGAACATAGTAGTCTCATAATACTAGAATACTAATAGTAGAACATAATAGTAGTCTCGGCGATGAAGAGGATTTACGCCACTCTGTCAAAGTACCAGTGAAATGTTATCTTTGTTCTGGGTTTATTGTCAAATTAACAAACATCTTTCAAAGGAGACAAAACGTGGTAGACTAATAAAACATGCTGGTTGTTGACAAAAATAAAGAGCATCTCTGCTTGGAAAGTAATGAAAAATTAATCGGAACTGCTTAAATTAGGTGTTGTGGTGGGATGTCAATGCTTTCAGTGACTGGACATTGCGCTTGTGCTAAGTCAATATTTTGAAAAAGCAAGAATAAATTTGGGTCAATTAGATGCTTTTATTAATACGAAATACCATGCCTTACAAATACTGATCAAGGAAATAGACATTCAAATGAGGATAATCTAAAGGTCGTTTAAATATATAACTACAGTAGGTGCAAAGAAAAAAAAAACAAGTAAATACAAAGGATTCTTTGGACAATCAATTAAGATGCCTACAGTGACTTGAAGTATTATTTTAACGCCACTTTATCATTTTTCTTTATGAAAATGAGACAAGTGAAGGTCACCAGCCCTAGTAAATCCATAGGAGTTTGCAACTCTTAGGTAAATTCCAAGCTTTATGTGTCAGGTGTGAACTGGAAAAATTATTTGAATGATTCCATGTAACATCACATGTTATAGTTTTATTGATACCAGTAAGATAAACTCTGAATGCTGCCTACACCATACATCAAAACATAGCTTATTACAAGTGATATTAAAGCATACAGAAATCAATCAATTTTCGGATTATTCCACATGTCTTCTGGACGAACCAGTACAGTAGAAAACAAACAAAAGAGTCTGCTAATAAACAATACAAAACTTTAGAAACAGCAATATTATAAATACACATGGGGCATAATTTAAAACATTATGTTGATGTATAATTTGAAGCAAGTTTTAAGTGTGAACAAGCCATGTTAAGCCTCACTGAAAACCAATAGCATAGAACAAAGCTGCTCTTCATAGTTGTGCTCTGTAATCTTTCATAATCTAAGCTGTTCTAATTTTTCCAAATTTCTTCGTAATGAGCAGACCACATATGAACCACAGAACTTAATTTTTCTTTTACTTCCTCGCAATGTGCACGAATCTCTTCATTTGACAGTTCATAACTTTTTAGAGAGAAATTATTAGCTGATGGCTTTTCAGGGACCCAATTCATCTTGTCATAATTAGTTTCTTCTGCTTTTGAAAGGTCACTGAAAGAAGAAGGGACGTTGATACCATTCAAGTATAGAACTTCATACTTGTTAAAGGCACTAGATCCATCAGAAAGGAAGCCTTTAAAATATGCATCCCTCTCCGATTCATGAACTTCGGACACTGCCCAGTCGGAACCACTAGAAAAAAAGACACATAGAGAAAAAATAAGTGATAGTGAATCTTTAAAACCAATGCTTTCCAGAGCGCCTTTTACTCTACAAATTGGTACCTAGAACATGAAAAGGTATGAGAATAATACTCACATAATTTTGAAATGATTACAAGCTGGAATCACTTTATAGCCGTGACTCTTCAAACTTTGATACACCTGGTCAACAGTGTCTAGATGAATCATAAATGATTTGCTGCTTACTGGTCCCTCTCTCCATCCCATCTCATGGCAGAGGGCAGCAGTATGTTTTAATGCAAAATGTCTTTTAAGATTTACTTTTTCTCCTTCCTTTAAGTGTTCTGAGAGATTTTCTCCACAATATGTGCAGTACATAAATTGTTTAACGATTCTTGAAGTCTTTTTAGGCCTTGCAGAGACGATTTGCTTAACTCTTTGTTTTGTATGAAGCTTTCTTTTTTTCTTTTCTTTCCCAGTTTTTCCACATTCTTCATTTCCATCATAATCTTCATCTTGGCTATTGTCATCACAGCTTTCAACACTTTCATCCCCATCACTTATTACAATTGGTCTGTTTTTTGTGCTCCTTGCTCTGGTTTGCCTCGGTTCAGTGGTAGAAGCTTTAGCATCAGGGACAGTTTCTTTATCAATCTCTGTGGTTTTGTTTTCAACTTCATCTGCATTCTTCTTCCTTATTGACCTTCTACGTTTAGCTGTTGGTTTAGATTTCACTGCTTCACCAGAGTTCTTTGAATGTCTTGTACTTCGACTTCTTGATTCATCTGTATCTTTGTTTTGATTCCGATCCATTTCTAATTCCTTATTCCTGCTACAGATCACCTGAAAGAAGAGAATGGTATAAAGTCATATCAAGACATGCAGAACAGAATTTTTAAGAATCGGGAAAGAGCCCCTTCCAAAACAATAAACTGCTAAATTTACATAAATCGTAGTGGTTAGGTTTGTAAACGACAGCCAAACTAACCTAACATTACGACTATTCCAGACTAAACATTGACGTTTTCGGCTGGGCGTTATTAAATTATTGTTCACACTTACAATTCTTGAAGATTTCCTGAAGATACAAGGTCACAGTTAAACAACGAGAAGCTGCACGTCGGATAGGTTAAGTTGTTTGCTTACAGTCGACAGTTCGGTGCAAACGCAAACGGAAAACGGCAGGGCGCTGACTCGTTTGCACCTAGAAACCCTGCACCAACGTGAAACGTTAAAATGCACCCATTTGACACTCAAACATTAAGTAGCATTATCCTGCTTCGCGTTGAGTTAAATATAATAATTAAGAATGAAGTGTAAGTTTAGGACTAGGAGTGAATAAATTTTGCATGTATGATGTATGAGTTTTGGTTTTTGTTCTGTGCATGTTCAATTGCTTCAACCGGGTTATTTGAAAGGGAAGGAGGGAAGAGGTGGGACAAGGAAGCAGCGCTATCATACTGCTACAGTATCAGAATGGAAATTTCATCAATTTAAAGCCATGATAAGGTGTCAAAGAGGTACAGTTAGTGTGGCGGTGGTGCCAATGGTACTCCCTAACCCCCGGGCGGGAGGTCATCGAAGGGCAGGGTGCGTTCCGCTTCCGCAGTTTCCTGAGAAACTCACAGTAGCCTCGGGAACTTCTGGTTGGATAAGCTACAGAGTCTCTAAATGGGACTCGAATCGAACGTGTGACACCACCAATGGATTGCTCTCCAAACGAAAAATCCGTTGGTGGGGTCACACGTCCGATTTGAGTCCCATTTAGCGACTCTGGGGTTCAAAACACGTCTAGAATTTTGGCCGCGTCAACGCGGTCTTCTGACCGAGTGTGCGTCGCAGACCGGAGCAAACGGCAGCCGATACAATACAAAAATACATGCCCTGCTGTTCGGTTCCCGTTTGCGCCGCGTATACCTGAGTAGCTTCCAAAACTGCCCAGTTGCGCCGGGGCCGGT
Source organism: Stenchaetothrips biformis (assembly GCA_030522485.1). Lineage (NCBI taxonomy): Eukaryota > Metazoa > Arthropoda > Insecta > Thysanoptera > Thripidae > Stenchaetothrips > Stenchaetothrips biformis. The sequence continues at coordinate 10,560,607 of CM060100.1, forward strand.
CAGTAAGCGCGCATGACTCGGGGGCCCCTTGCTCGACCCACGAGATGCCCATTTGCGTCGAATCCAACCAGAGCAAAGTTACTTGTTTGACTGTGCCAAGGAGAAGGGCATGTTAACTTTCAACAGGAAAGCCGTTTGATAATTAACAAATGATATGGTACATGTGTATGGTAAAAAATAATTATTGCATTAGTAATGAAATTTTATTCAGCACTCTAGGCTAGTATACATAGTGCCCACATGGTGGACTAATTTCGGAACAAACACAGTATCACAAAAAATCGCATTCATTAATGATATTTAAGAAGATTGCCAGAATTATTTAAGTTGAAGCACGGACAGACCAGTCCATCACAGCACACGACAATTTTACTTTTATGTCTTCAGCATGTTTGTTCATTTCTTCACTGGACAATTGATATGCATTCAGAGAGAAATTATTTGATGAAGGTCTATCTTTCACCCAATTTATGCTGTCGTAATTAGTATCATCTTGTTTCAAAAGATCACGATATGATGTAGGAACAGTGATCCCCTTTAAATATAGAACCTGATACTTCTTGAAACTTGATACGCCCTCAGCAACAAACGAATGAAAGAGTTCCTCTTGCTCACTTTGGGAATAATCAGCCAAATGAGGTGAACCACTGGAGAAAAAAAAGTCCAAGATAAAAGCGGAGGTGAGGGAGAAGAATGGTCTGTGCAAAGAATTTCAAACCAATCAGTATGTTCTCTTAAGGTTTTAAAATGGAGAAACTCCATTATACCTAAATCTTAAGAAATTTTATATGAATTTGCAAAGAAACATATTGATTTCAAAATGAGAGGATACAAGTGTCTACACCAACAGCCATTATCAGTTTGATTTATCTCTAAAAATTTTGAATAACTTCAACTTGAAACAAACTACCATCATTGAGTTGTTTTTAGGATCACAGACTTACTTGATGTCGAGGAAGTTACAAGCAGGGACAATCTTGTACTGGTGACTGATCAGACTTCGATACACATGATCTACACAATCCAAATGTTTCATGAATGCCTTATCACTGACTCCTTCTTCTGATTCATACTCTTCAACTCCCATCTCATGACAAAGGGCAGCAGCATGCTTCAAAGCCCAATGACGCTTGAAATTTACTTTCTCTCCCATTTTTAAGTCCTGCGATAGATTTTTGCCACAATATGTGCACATTGAGAAGCTTGTCACTATTTTGGAGGTCTTATGAGGTCTGGCAGAGGCAGCATCACTGCCTTTGCGTTTCTTTCCCACTGAGGGTACTGAATCAGCCAACGGACTTGAACATCCTTGATGTTTGTCTGACATAGAACAACAAACGTCCAACTGCAGGAACAGATTGGTTTGGGTTAGTTGATTATATGAAACAATTAAGCAGCAGAGAAGCATTTTAAATCAACATACTGACCAGTTGCCATTCTTCTTGAGTGTGCAAGTCAGGGCATTTTTTGATAGAGACATCAAAGTTGTAGGTCCATAATATCTCCATGCCCGGCTGCAGGGATTTTCCAGAAACCTTATACACAAGCATTTTGTGTATAAATGGGCTGTTCGAAGAAGAAGACCGGATGCACTTTACTCGGCCAACTGGATCATAGTTTGCCAGACTTATGGGACCACCAAGGTAGATGTTGGTATCACATGGTGACCGTAAGTATCTGTGCCCTGTCGGGCAAACACTGTCACTGGGTGCCTTGGCAAGCCACCCAAACATAGCTGGGACTGTCAGGGAGAATGGAAGCCTGCTGAAACCAACACCAAAGAAATAACAGTGAGAGAACAATAACAGAAAAAAATTTATGATGAGCACAACACAAACTAACTTTGAATTCGGTTCTGGATCAGAATGCATGAAGAGTCCCCATCCATGCTCTGTTTCCTTGGCTTCAAAATGCAAGCCGGCAATAAACCACATTCTGCGAGCTTGAGCCTTCAAACGCCGGAACTCCGAAGCGTCCATGGCCGGGAACTCAATTGGAAGAGGTTCAGGCTTAGCGGTGCAAGTCCTCAGAGGCATTCCCAGTAATTGAGCCATTTCCATGTCTAATTTCCACAGCTCGTCCAGCTGGCTCGTGCTCATGACATAGCCGAGGGATGTCGGGGTCACAGCCTAGATACAATAGAAAGAAATTTAACACACAATATGATCAACAAAGAACATATTGAGGGGTAGAAGCTACACAAAATAGACGTGAGACTCTCGATCCTAGGGCCATAAAGTTAGAAGGGAAAAGCAGTCATGTAGTTTAAACTCACCATATTTAACGGGTGTTTCACGAATTTTCTTGGAGTTGCGCGAATAGCTGTTTTTATTTATATAGCAGGCTGCACAACTGGTGCCTGAAATCCTGAAATCGTTCTTTGGTTATCCGCACAAAGTTGTGCGAATATCCACTATCATATTTTTCATAGCAACTGACATTCGTTTACTTCCGTTTTTGCTGTTGATGTTGTGGATGTTGGATACATGTTGTGATGGAGCACGGTTTTGTCACGGATCCCGATCCCCCTTTTACTGGGTGAACTAATGAAAAGAGATGGACGTACAAAGAGTTTGCCTGCCTGAAGATGTGTGTAATGGAAACGAGTTGTTTGTTACTTGGCTAGACAAACAGGAAGATAACCAAGTGGGAGTAGAGGACGGTGTCTTTGTGGTAGGAAACTTAACCTTTACACGAAATTCTTTGTACCAGTTTTTATGGGAGGCAGATACACCACGAAGCTAGATGTCTTCCTTTCATTAAATCCACAATTCGTCCCTTTTCCTAAGATTAAAAAAAATATCATTTTTTTTTATTAAGAAGAGGAAGGTGTTTTCTTACATGATTGGAACTGCTTCAGACTTAATGTAACATTCCATTAAAAAATTGGTTTGCATATGTTTTTGTCACATGGACATACAATCTCAACTCCAGGAGGGTACATATGGGGTACTTTTCAGAACTTACCAAACTTATATAGATTTTAACATTTTTGGTACTAACCCAGGCCTATGCACCAAAAGTTTTGAGTTCGTTTCAAAAAACAAAAACAGAACAGTCCTGGAATAAATATTGTAACTCGTTTTCATCAGTTGACTTTTCAGTGACTTAACCATTTTTGGGGGGGTTTTGTACTATCACCTGAAGTGCAAGGAATAATCTCAATGGGGGATATTCAACTTTGTCCATTATTGAGCTTGACGTGCATCCGCCTCCTACAAACTGATTCATACAGTGTTGCATTATGTTCTAGGCAGAAGTGGATCCTGAAATATGTCTAAGCCATTTGAACAAGGAAGATTTTGTAACAACATGTGCTAAGAGCAACTTGGATCAAGTTGATTTATTGCGATTAAAAAAATTTAATGAAAGTAGGATCTTTCACTTTGCTGCACAAACCCTGGACAGTGAAGTTGACAAGGAAACCTTTCAAAAGTTCAAAGAAGATTGCAGCAGCATCAAAAACTTCCAAGATGACACATGTTGGTAAGGTCCTATGCAACTGGACATTTTTATTCTTAAGCTTGTACTCAACATAATCAAACAAAAAAGTTATGAGAACAGGTAATGTTCTCAGCACCGTCATCTGTTGAGAAATTCGGTCCCGATACTTACATTGTTTTGGATTCTTGACTGCAAGCAGAATTAAGGAGGTTTACTTTTTTATTGTGTTTATAACACAGTAGTTTTTTAATACTTTTCTTCTTGTCTTTCAGCACACACATCTTTAAAGAAGAGGGACTGGAAAAACTCCTTCAACACTTTGAGGAGTGTATACATGGCCATGCAATGAAAACCCCTACACCATTTGACCAATTTTCATCCAAAGTTGTTGTAGAAGAATTGGGTGCAAAAATGAGAAAAAAATTTGAAAAATGGAGTGAAACTCATGAGTTTGATTGGAAGAAGATAAAATCAGAGAAACCAACTCTTTGTAATGAAAATGAGTGCATGAGCATTGAGCAAGATATGATAGAAAGTGGCATGATTGTAGATTGTTCTGGAGATGACATCGTCTATGGCTTTGGTACTTCCCGTAAGAAGACACCTATAAAGATTACGTCAAACTTTTGTCTGAGCAGAATATTTAACATCATTTTGCTTGTACCAGAGGAATGGCCTGGCCTGCATTACAGCTATATTTATTTTGGCACACGCCATGCCTTTTTTCCTGTACATGTCGAAGATGCACTTCTACTATCAGTGAACTTCCTGCACATTGGGCACCCTAAGTTATGGTAACTTACTTGAGCAGCATGAAAGATTACCGTTTTTTTTTTTTAATGAATTTTTTCCTCGTATTTTAATATTTTTGTTGTATCTTATATTAATTTACAAATTATTCAAATGAGGTCTCTCCATTACAGGATAGTGATACCTCCATGGGCCACAGCTCTTCTAGATTACCACCTAGCTAGGAGTGGGATTTTTCTGGCACATACCAAATGTAGAAATTTACTTGGCCACAAGTGCATATTACCAACAGTACATTGGTTAAAGAAGAAGAGAATACCTTTCAAGATTGTAAGTTGTTCTTCAAAAGCTGATGTATCCAGATACTTCTACCAGACCCTCTCGTCACGCCATCTTATCATGGTGTATGTGGATAGTCCTAATTTATTTGTTGTAAATTGTCATTCCTTTTTCCAGGTTGTTCAACGTCCTGGAGACATGGTCATTTTGTACCCAAGTGCTGCCCACTTTGGGTTCAATCTTGGACACAATGTGGCAGAAGCTATCAATATTGGCACTAAATCCTGGGTGCCATGGGGAATAAATGCAATTAAATGCAATTGCTAGTAAGTATAATGTCCTTCACTACTTTTATACCATTGTTATGAGCCCTGATATGGAAAACTTTCTATTAACATTTCTCCAGCCCTGATTTCAATGTTCACCTGAAGGTTGGACCACTAGTTGCTGCATTTAGGCCAGACCTTTTGAAACATGTCTTAACAGGCCAACCTGTCATGACACCTCAAATTGTTCGGGGTGTGAAATTGCTGTCTGAAGAACTGTCAAGATTGATGACGGTAAGGAATCTTTTGTTGTTTTGCTTTAGTAGATTAGTTGCACTGCATCTAGATTTCTTTGATTCAGTGCAATTACTAACAAATTAATGATACTTAGTTAAAAATACCCACCAGGAGAAAGAGTGTATGCCAAAAGCAACAAGCTTAGCTGTTATGGAAACCGAAACCATAGAATGCCCAGCAAAGTCCTGCAGCATGAAATTTAACAGAACTGTTGACAGCAAGAGTAAAATGATAAAACATGTGAAAAGGTCCCACGCACCATTGCGAGCTAATCTGATGACTAAAATTGAAGAATTGTTCTCATAGGTTCTTGCATTTCTTGTGTTGAACAATAGTGATTAGGTAAGATTTTTCTCTTTAAGGCATAAGTTTATTCTCCTCCATAATGACACATTAATATCCATTCATATCTATAAGTGCTAAAATTATTGATGACATCAGACATAGTCTTTAAAATCAGATTCAAATTTCATCACCACACAATTTTTATAAACAATACCTTGTGCGTATAAGATTGGCCTTCATTGGTCTGAACACATTAATGTCTGATTTATATTAAAAGCAATAAAAACTCACTGAAATTTTTTTCTTATTGTTGTAAACACAAATTAGACCCAAAAAGATTAACAAAATTTCAATTGTTCAAGTCTGGTTAGTGCATTGAAGAAACAAATGTAACAAACATGTTGTGAAAATGTCAAGAGTTACAGTGTAAAACTGTTGTCATTTAACGTAATGTTAAAGGGCACGTGAGTGTTACGTTTGGGAAAACTGTTTTCACTGTACAGCATAAGCCATGCAAATACTTGTTATAAACCAAAAACTTTATCCAAAGCAAACTTAAGTACAAAAAAATAAAGTTAGTTGAATGGCACAGTACATTAATTTATTTAGAAAAGATAAAGTGGTTCAAGAGATTGTAGTTGGCTGAGCGACAGCAAAAAGAGTTACTCAGGTGGGGTTGAGAAACATTTCCTGTCAAGGATGCTGAGCCCAAAGATGTCAACATTGAGCAGAAAACCCAAGCAAACCCTCTGACGCCACACTTAAATATGCATGTCGCTCTTGCGTCTTGTATCATACCTCTGAATCTCCTTATCAAGGATAATATCAGGAGCGTGCTGCAGAATATACAATATGCATTGGTACATTGGTGCATTATGCATAAGTAAGCATGGCTGAAAACGTAAGCATTTTTCTTTTAGTAAAATTCCCTTACATGACACATAATGTAGACCCTCCATAATTCGAGCTGGCGCCTTCTGAGGTATAAAATCTTTTTAAATTTTGACACGCATCACATCCCTAATTAAGTACCCCATAACTGAGAAGATAATATCAAACAGAAGTAGGATTTTAATAGCGTTCCTATATCCACACGTTGCCACTCATTTTCAGTCAATAAGAAACATTCTTTTCCATTTACAGGCACAACAAATACCATACTGCCCAGGACAAGGCCTTTGTTCTCGACGCTGAGCTAGAGGGACTTGATTATAGCTTTGCTGGCATAGCTCTGAATAATAAGCTAAGCCTATAAGGTTTGTCCTAAACAGCTTAGCCTATGTATAAATATATCAATACAGTAATAATTATAATTGGAAGTTACCTCAAATAACTTCAAGGTATCAAGAGGGGGCAGACATTTTGAACATTCAAAATCCTCAACAGGGTGCTTCACTTCACTCAGCAATTACTCTTGCAATTTAGCTGCAATCTTTTGCAAGAACAGAAAGTGTGCAGAAACCATCCTATTCATAAAGCACAGAGATACGATGACAATAGGCACATAAATACAATAAACGATAGAACGAATAATGTCAAGTATTCTCAAAATTTAACAAAATTGAGGCATGAAAAGATAATCTTGCAGTTTATTTCTTTAAAATGTTCTTTCTATGACTCAGAGCTCTTAATTTTAAGAAATATTTAGTCTTAGTTTTGAGTGCAATTTTTTTTTTCATGAGGTTAATAAAGGGAGCATACTGTTTCACAATGCAAGCAAACAGAGACGTGGAATTTTCTGGGTGCCTTTTTGATACATGATGAAGCAAAGTGAGAAATGCTGAAGGAGATGCACCCCTACACGGTAACATGCATCTGGGGCATTGGAAAAGAAAGGTTGGGCTCTTACGAGTCTGATTTGGAAATATATGTGGTGTGTTTTCACTGTAGAGGTCTGCATACACCTTTGCAATTTTCATTGCTTGCACATGATCAGTGATAATCGGTCTCCTATGGATTCCAGCTGCAAGCCGCTGAACATGTAAAGGATGCTTTTTCACATCAAGAATTTCATCACAATTACTAAATTTCAAGTCCATCTCTTCAACCTGTTTAAAAACAAAAACAGTATTACAGGAGATGGCTAAATAATGAAGATTAATGCATTTCCTAGAGCTAGAAAGAGTTATGTCCTCTTGAAAACCAAAGTTGAGCAAATACTTACATCAACTGTTGTAGATGGGTCACCGCCAGACTCAGAGCACAGGACATGTGACCTTCTAAAATGCTGGTCCATCCCTTGCCCCATGTCGAGACTGGTGAGCTCAGTACTTAGCTCCAATGGCTCTTCTTTTACAAAGGTATAGTTCAGCTCTGTGTAAGTTTCCATTACAGCCTTGGATTTCTGCAACATGAAAAAATCTGAAACAGTAAGCAAAGACAAATTGATGTTCAGATGTTACTTTTAAGTTAGAGAAACTAAAATTCTGCTTTGTCTCCATTGAAAGTTATTTTAAATTTAACAATGAAACTCACAAGATAATATTAATTTTTCAATCAGTGAAAGTAATAAACTGATACATTGCATAACCTTGTATGTTCCAATTTCATTATTTCGCAATAAAACAAAGTTTTAAACAACAACAGAATTTTCTTTCTTTGTAACAATAGGTTCCAAACGAAACAATTAGCAAAATAAAAAATTGATGCTAAGTAACCGGTACTACCTCTGGACACCAGCACCGAAAACCCCCCTAACTCAAAGAGACACACCAGTAACAGGTCAATCAGTGGCCAAAACACTTGCAACAAGAAATGATTTTTTTTTAAGGGTGAGCAAGTACTCATAAAATTGCATCGAAGAAGATGAACAATACTGTTCTGACACAATAATGTATTTACTTTTATAACCGGGATAATTGGCAAAAGCACTCTGATAAACATGTACACTATAGGGACCTGAGCACAAAAAAAAGAAGAAGGTAAAGACACATATAAAGAAATGAAACTTACATTCAGCAACACAGGTGATGAACTGATCCCTTACTTTGCAGCACAAGCCACCCAGCCAACCTCAGCACTGCCCAAAAGACGTAACCTGCAGCAAACAAAAAGAAGTGCATTATTATATAGGAATAAGTATGAGGGCCTAGATAAATCACTTCACACCTCATCAATGAAGAGGAGAGAAAATATAACATGGCTGTTATACAGCAAAAATTAATGACTGAAATAGGCGTGAAACAACTCAGTTGTTGACTACCAAAAATGATCCAACTCCCATACAAAAACTGTTTTGACAGCATTCCTTTCATAGCTTGAGTCCCACTTATTATGATGGGCAATGAAACAAATCAGTGCTAACTCTGAGACAATTTCTACAAAGTCTGTCATAACTGTTTGATGGCACATACCCTATCAGTCCAGTGACACTGGGCAACGACTGCTGGATTATGGGTCCTATGATCAGGGAAGTGAGGGGTTGAACCTGCAACCCATTTCCATCACATTATACATCAGATATAATTCAGATTTTGAGAAAAGTAAGCAGCTTTCAACAGGCCAAGCACAAGAATTTCTAATAAGAATAAATATACACTAACATGACAAACAAAGCACAGACTGTGCAAGGAAGCATTTGAAATAAACGCTATCAAACCACCGTCATTGTAAATGCCCGAAATGCTACTGTGTTTAGTTAGCGCTTTGTTTGGCTCAAGGCTTTTAACATCAGCACGTCAAACGACAAAAATCATGTTCCTTTTACGTACAAAGGGTAGGGTGTTAATATTTGGACAGTCAACTGATTGCTCGTACAAACAGCAAACACAAATGAAAAACGTTAAAATTAGTGGAAATAACACGAACAGGAAGGACGACACTAGTGTAGGTTAAGAGGTTAGGATGAGTCGTAAGCGCACATCGTCGCAAGAATGAGTCACGCTCCCAAAAGCACCTAAAACTGCTGCACCGGCTTTCACTAAAGCATGCGAAATTCAAGCAAGATCAGCTATAGCGTAGAAACGAACTTATAAAGTACTCACAGCTGTGCCACGGTACACCGCGTACACCGCACAAACTTTCCATCACGGCCCTATAGTTCTCCTGGCCTAGGCCTGAAGTAGCTTCTGTCGTCTGCATCGGATATTATTATATACACCAGGACCTGGTGCGAACAAGCCCCTCCACGTTATGTGCACCAGCCCGGCTGGTGTCGATAGAGCCTCGCACGTTATGTACACCAATGATCCCGGACGGGATCTTCCTGGTGTATATAATATTTTAATTTATATTCACACCAGCTGGTGTGGGCGAAATTTTAAAAATCATAACACAAGGGACGAAAAAATGACACTTCCAGCCGACTTGGTCACACGTGGGTGCAGCAGGCAAGCGCCTCGCTGCGCAGCGTTTCAGAGTTCCTTAGGGAGCTCGGAGTATCTGAGGAAACTGATGGTTGAATGCGCTGCGGCGTCGGGGGCTACTTAGGGATTTTCGCTTGTGTTACCACCACATTGTATTGCAGTGCCCAAAAACGCACCCATCTATTCTGATTCCAATGTATCGTTTCGTCTCGTCACTCGTATTCATGGATTGTTCCGAAGGAGTGCGAGAGAAACAGGGGAAGAAAACGATCCTCTGGGATCAGGCCGCAGCAAGCATGGCTCGGCGACCTCCGGCAGTGCAGCGGCTAGGCTGCGGCAGCGGGTGGGAAAAAGAAGGGTAAAGAGATCCCGCAAGTACACCGGAGGATGGCGCCTGGAGAATAGGCAACCTATCTTGCAACGGGGCCCGTAGCGGCCTCACTGCCAGGCGCTCGGCGCAGGGAGCGCAACCCAGAAGCAAGTCTCCTGGCGAAGAAAGCTTAGTGGCGAAATTCAACGCGGCAGCATTGCACACAACGTGGCGGACCAGAAGAGGCGGCAGCGCGCCTAGGCCCACTTTCGCAAGAAGGGCGTGGTGGTGCTGCTTGTCTCGTCCAAGCATCTTTGTGTCTCGAGACGGTCAAGTACCTGCAGCCAGCAACCTAGGGTACCCTTCGGGTAACTGCGTTTGCGGAGCGGTGTGGCTGTTGTGTAGGGCCAAACCCTCGCCAAGGTAAACCACTCCCTATGTTGTGCAGTGCATGGCCCGTAATGGTAGACGATCAGTTGCAGTCCGAGCCCAGCCTCTCAAGTTCAAGGAGCGCCTGTGGGCGCGGCACGTAGGCAGTACCGCCTGGCTGGCGTGCGAGCGGGTTGCCTAACGTCATATCCACAGGCGCTCGGGACGCTCGCTGGCCGATAGAGCCGCCGCTGCCACGCCACGCCATGCCGTGTTCTGCCGCTGGGCACGAACAAGCTTTAGCGGCGCCCCCCGCACACCTCCACACGTGCACGGCGGAACGCGTCCTGGGGCAGGACGAGGAGCCCTACCGCAGGGTGCCTTTCTTGCCTCAGGGCTGCGAGCTGGTTCCGAAAAATGCTTTCTTCGTTCTGTCAGCTCTCTTGCATTTAGGGTATGGGCTGGCACAGTTACGGTGATTATTATTGACCTCGCGAAGTTTCGCGTTGGCCATTGTAGTGGCACAGTAGTGGTTGCCCAGCATTCGGGGTACCCTTTGCTCGCGATCACATTTGACCGCTATACCGCCGAGAAAAATGTCACGGCCGACCACACCCAACATACCACTGGTGTCTTGGGACAACGTGGAAATGATGCTGATTGTGAGTGCGTCTAGGACTGGTTGCTGCAAATGGGTGGCCACTAGTTGCCAATCTTTAACAGGGAATGTGCTTCCAGGAGGATCTTGTAGAAGCAGAAACTCAAGAGCGCTTCTGGAGGGGGAGGAAGAGCGAGCTTGAGAGTGCCATCGCGTACATGCGGGAGTACAAACGTGAGTTTTAATTTATGCATTTACTGCTCCAGAGTGCCCCACTTTCGTACTATTGGAAATGTTGGTGGGACAGGGTTATCATCGACGAGGCCGTCCAGCCCCTCCACCCTGCAGCCCGTCACCGAGGCCAGGGAGCCGTTGAACCTAGGCAACTACACCAGCCCACGCGACGGTGCCCGGCGGCACGACCAGCGCGGCGGGGCCAGCGCCGCGACCGCCACCCCGCGTAGCAGAGCTCCACCTGCCGTCCCACAAAGAGCCCCGCGAATTGCGACGCCCTCTGCCACGGAAAGGACCTCATCCGCAGCCCAGTGTCCTCGCAGGGGCACTCCCGGGGCCTCGCGAAAAGCCCCGCCCAAAGTTGGCTCACACCGGCGGTGCCCGACTTCGATTCCCGCCACCAAGGGCGCACCTGGAGTGCGCCCACGATGGCGCTAATTTCTGCATGCCGTAATTGATCATTTTCTTGTGTTGGGCAGTTCAAACAGCAATAAAGAAGATTGAGCTGTGCTCAGCAAATAAAGCTTTGCTGTTAAGCGTTTTTAGGAGCAAGTTGTGCTTCTGCTCTTGCCCAGCATCAGAGTCGCAAACGGTTGACACTAAGAGGCACTCGTGGGGTGCTCCATGGCGGCGTGGATATGGGAGGCTCAAGATTTGCTGCCCCTTCAACTCTCCATGAGTGCGTTCTCAGACACTGCCGGCGACCAGCGCATGGGAGGTAGGCATGAGCTGGGCGGTGGCCTGAAGACTTTCCCGCGGTGCTGCTAGTTCTGAGATACTTTGGGACGCGTTCTTCCTTGATGCAGCTGCGTGTAGTGATGGGACTTGCTAGACGCTTCGACTACCAGATACGAGATACGGGGATGGCTTCAGGCCTCACGACGTTGAATTTAATCACAAGGTCGCAACAAGAAAGGGTAGGGGTGTAGCAGGGGAAGCAATCCTTGCCCACGTACGGTAGATGCACTGTGAGAACATGGTGAAGCCAGGCGGGAGCTGGACTCGGTTCTTGTTAGCAGTGCTGAACGGCTCAAAAGGCTACTCTCATTGCTAATTGCGTGCAGTGCGGCCTAGTGCCCCGGCCCACCGAGGTAAACCACTCCCTATGTTGTGCAGTGCATGGCCCGTAATGGTAGACGATCAGTTGCAGTCCGAGCCCAGCCTCTCAAGTTCAAGGAGCGCCTGTGGGCGCGGCACGTAGGCAGTACCGCCTGGCTGGCGTGCGAGCGGGTTGCCTAACGTCATATCCACAGGCGTTCGGGACGCTCGCTGGCCGATAGAGCCGCCGCTGCCACGCCACGCCATGCCGTGTTCTGCCGCTGGGCACGAACAAGCTTTAGCGGCGCCCCCCGCACACCTCCACACGTGCACGGCGGAACGCGTCCTGGGGCAGCCCCAACACTCCAGTCCACAGGGAAGACGGGTGCGTTAGTTGGATCGCTGTGGGTCGCTGCGGGTCGTTGAGCGGTGCAGCCATCTAGCAGAGAGACTTCAATTCTTTGGTTTTGAATAACGCTTACACTTTATTCCGCCAGATGCCAGCACCGCTCAGCGACCCAACTAAGGTTGCGTTCAGTTGGAGTGGAGGGCGTCCTGGGATGGTGGGTCAGGTCGGGTAGGGTCGGTCGGGTTGGAACGGTCGGCCAGAACGGTTCCGCACCGCATTGGAGGGCTATCCGTGACGTGCTTTTTTTCAAAGGAAACGGCATTTCCTAGGCGGTGCGGAGCCGTTCTGGCCGACCGACCCGACTGACCACCGGTACAGATCCCGACCCAGCCTCTTCCAGGCCACTCAGTGACAGGGTGGATCGCCCCCGGAACGTGCTAAAGAATCCACACATAACTAGGCGAGCAGTTTGTATGCATTTCGTCTCGATAAGGCATTGCGGAGCAATGTGTGTTGCGCAGTTCCCCAGAAAACTGGGAGTATCCCAGGAAACTGAGGTCGACCGTTTTATAAGGGGGAACATAGAACCCTGATAAAACTGGCAAGTACGCTTCAAAGAAGAAAAAAAAGGAAAGAAAATCCCCCACGGTTGAAACTATGGCCACTTATTAGGTCAAGTGAGGTGAGATCAAAAAATACAATTCAACCCAAAATAGTACACTGTACGGAATTCATTAAGTTAAAAACAATCTTTGGGTAATTTTGTTGCACGACTTCTTTGTAAAGTATTGGCTTTGAACCATTTTGAATCTTTACAAATGGTTTGTATTCTTTCAACAACGTTAGATTCTTTGTAATCTTATGATATTTTTTGTTAAGTTCAGCAGAATGGTTTCATAAAAATATGCTTTGGATGAATTGTGGATAAAAATGAATTGCATTATCAAAAACATTCTCTTTACTTAAGTTGATAACTCATAAGACAAACCACAACACAATTTAAACCCATTCTTTCTGTTGTTGTTGTTGTTGTTGTAGTAAGTTTGATGCTCTGCCCTGAGAACTCTTTTCTGCATCTGCTCTCCTCTGCCACTTGGATGAATAGGTGCTTCGTTGCTGCTGTGCGTTGATTCTTCTGCTACCTCACTGCACTTCAGGAAATCTTCACAGTTGCTGTATGGTGCACGCTGCATGTTCCTCGTTGCCGCCTCCCAAACTTGCTTCAATGCACTATAGAAAAAGTAAAAATTAAAAATAAAATTAATGAAGAGCTGATGCCTATAGCTTACTGGGTAGAATTGCCATCTACATCATTTTGCTTCTTTTGACTCACAACACTTACCTCTACCAGAGAGTTGCAACAAATAGGAAAAACCTCCTTCATTCTTGTAACGCATAGCAAACTCTCACTACTGGAAGGAAATTAACTATCATACAAGTCCACTTGCTTGCTTAGTTGATTGATACTTAATAGGATAAAGGCAGGAGAAATCTGCAATGAATAAAGAAAACTCCTCTTATTAATAACGCACACATTATATGAGAGAAAGGGTAGAGAAAAAGCAAACACGATTGAGACTAGAGAAGCAAAAATAGACAAATGGTCACAAGAGACATTTACCTTTAAGTCGTCATGAAGATAAGTTGAGGCTCCTAATCACTTGCAATGTTGTGGCCTTGATATAGTCAGCTATGGCCACATTTGAGAAAGTCTACATTTACCTAAATAAACTATTGGAAATTTGATATTGCAATAATAAAAAAAAAACTAGAGCTGACATCAGATGTAAACACAAAATAATGCAGATCGAGTTAGACAACAAGCCCGAATGGTGACGCAAAAAACAGTTCCAACAATGTGCCCATTTCCCTTTACCAGATTCTCACTCAACTCAGGTGACATACCACCTATACAACTCTTAAGGATGATTGCTCGGCACAGACTACCCTGTGAGCAAACTAAGGTTTTCAGCTACTCGGTAAGAAATTCTGTCGGGGCAACTGAGTCGCCCTCAATGATGCATAGAGAGCGTCATCCTAATGGAAAATAGTGAAATAAAAAAGACTAACACACTAAAACAACAAACAATGCCTGCAATGCACTCCCTTTCCAACAAAGACCCAAATATTAGTATTAACAAAAGGAGGCAACTCTAAGATTGCTTCAAACATTCATTCCTGATTCAACAGCATCAGACTGCCCCCCTTCTCCCAACACATTCCATTTCAAACAATGTACTAATAAAAACAACAGCTTCCATTCCAATTTATCCTGACAGCTAATGACCGCACCAATTAACCCACAAGATAATTGCCTCTGTCAATGTGAGTCTGTAAAAGGATATCATCACTTTCTCCTTGCCTAAGATACTGGTGATTGGTGCTCTTCCAGAGTCCTTGAGTCCAGCACAAAGAAGAAGACTTGTCAATTCAATCAAGCCTCAGAGAAGAAGTCATCCAGTCGGAAGAACACAATTCAGTCACAAAAACAAACCCAGTCCTAGAAGAGAAATTAAAAGGTTATTTTTCACATCGAATCATGATACACTTTTGAATGCCACCATGCTGTAAAAATAGTTACCTTTTTCTACATAGTGCTTACAGTAGCCACGCTTGACCTCAATCATTCCTTCTCTATCATTCCATTGTTTCATTAAAGCACATTAGAATTTGGTGGTTGGAGCAAATAAGGTAATACTGAGATTAGCCTTGCGGAAAAATGTTTGGATCAGTGATAATTACTTTGTAATTAAAAATTGTACTGACAACTTGGCCAAAAGGTAGATTTAAAACCATATTTATAAAATAAACAACTTACCTTCATAGCCGTTTCCTTTATAGGTTGTGCAAGGCCTCCTGTACAGACAAGTGCCAAGTCTGTACTCAGTACTCCTCTTTACACAGATGTCACAGGGTTCAACATGGCCAAAAGAAAATGTCTGCAGCAGGACTCTGCTTTGAACAGACCAGAACTAAACATAAAAGCAACTGGTGATCTGCAGGATTGAAATATGGCAAAAGAGACAATTCAACTGTTCACTGTTCACAGTTGATCTTCCAGTCAGATTGCACAAGTGGCTCCACGTACATTCGACATCAAAATGAAGGGCAAATGTTGATCAGGCAACACTTGAACACGGAGGTCGATGAGATGATGAAGGTTTGGCAAGGGTCTTGAAGCCTAGAACCAAATGAAACAATCATGTCTTAAACATCGTTGCATACAATCAAATTGAAAGCAAGGTACAAAAATTCATCAGGGGAAAACTGATTCAAATGTCAATCAACCAAACCCAAATGAATTCAATTAAATTTGTATTAAACTATAATTTAATCTGACATGTATACGACCCATATCAGCACCTATGTTTACTCACAAACAAAGGACAAGATGATATGTGATCAGACCCTAAAGCATAAAGAGAAAAGCTCGGGTTGTGCAACGATCACTCACTTGACATACTGATACAAATAGAATAAATTCTCTCAAGTCGGACTGAACATGAAGGCTGTTACGGAACTTAACCTACAGGCTGCAGAAGAGCCGGTTCAAAAACAATCATGTTTCGGGGTTTAACCTCTTACTGGAAGGTGTAAAATAAAGCGTTTCAATAACCAAAGAGAGAAGTCGATGTTAGTGACGTAGTACTTGCCATCAGAAACGACAGGAGATTAAAAGAAGATTTTGAAGTCTTCTCTTCCAACTAATGTGGCGAGCCGTCATCAAAGCTGATACAATTCGTAGCACTCGAGTGATGCATTTGAGGGCAAGAGAAACCACCAAATGCTATAGATTAATTGAGGCAGTACTCTAAACCGATGACGATAAACATTCTTTCTTTCGACACCCAAACAAACAACGTGTGCAATGAACACGAATGAACACCGCCTTTGTCTTGGACAGTAGGCGGTTGGTGCTTGTTTCACCGTAGCCGTCGTCTGCTAGGGTCGTGCTTCGCATAAATCTTCATAAATTTGTTAAATTATCTCAGAGACTTGGAAACAAGGCTGCGCCTAAAATAATTCGTGCGTTTCAGGAACGTCTCGAAAACCACTATTATTAACCTTTTAATCTTTGTGAAGCATGGCACATCAAGCAGTACGTGTTTTCAAACAGTTCTTACTCTGTTTGTTTTGCAAACATGGCCTTAAATTAACCTAAGCAACCCTGAAATTTGGGAATAAGTGGGGGACATGGTTTGGCCCTAAAATTTGTTTTGACATTGTTTTGCAGTTATCTCGAGAAACATCCCCTGATCAGCTGAAATCGATTATCATGTCGTCTAGACCTAAACTGCGAGCACTTCCTGGCTATGAAGGAACTACCATTGGATTGTTTGGGCGAGCCATGTTGGGCGTTGACTGTGACGAACTGTACCCAAACTTATACGTTGGTGACAGGTAATGAAAAGTACTAGTACTATGATAAACACCCTGTAGAAAAAAAAGAAAGTTGTGAAGTTTGACTTACACGGAGAACTAAATATGTAAGGAGCATACAGCAGGACGACCTTTAAATGCTTTTGAGTATGGAGACTGTCACCATACTGGCAGATTAGTTCTAAAAGTCACAGACGATATGATTGTCAAAACAGTCAAAACAGCCAAACTACATGGGTCAATGCACCTGTTATTTTTGCATCCCTAGCCTTCCGCTTGAAGGTGCCTGCCACCTCATCTTCATTTAAGTCACACCTCACTACTTATTGTTTTTACCACAATAAGTGTAAAAGTGTTTACACTGTCAGACAAAACGAAGGGTACCCTTTTTTGCACAAGAGTGAATGTTGGAACTCATTTTCCATTGCAGGAGCACTGCACTAAACAAAGATTATCTACTTCGAGTTGGAATAAACCATGTGTTAAATGTGGCAGAAGGAAATTTTATGGGTATGGTAAATACGAATGCTGCGTATTATGCCGATGTAGGAATCAACTACATGGGAATTCCCTTGATTGATGTACCGTGGTGCAGTTTGAGTCCATTCTTCCAAACTACTGCTGATTTCATACACAACAGCATAACATCAGGAGGTGAAGCATGAACACATCAAATCTATTATAATAGTTATTAATGTTACGTACTCATTTAATTTAAATTGCAGGAAAGGTCCTCATCAATTGTGAGAAGGGATACTCCCGATCTCCAGCAGTGGCACTCATATACCTTGCCTTGAGAGTTCACATGCCGATTCCCATGGCTCTTAGTATGTGTTGCTCTAAAAGGAATATATGTCCCAATGATGGTTTCTTAAATCAGCTTGCTATGCTCGATAGGTGCCTGTGAATTGACTGAGATAATACTATTGCATTACATTTCTGAATATTTTCAACCAGAATGAGAGCACCCTGTTAAGCTTAATAAAGGTTTTCAAGCGAAGTTGTTTGACTCAGTATTCGATTTCTTTGCACCCATAAGACATTCATAATAATTCAACAGATGATTGATCTTGTGTCAGCAACATGCAGATTGTACCTTGATGGAATCAATAATAACAGAAGTGATGTTACACGGAATCATTTTATGAATTTTCCCAGTTAGTTTCAGACACAAGTCTAGGAGTTTGACCCCTAAGGAAACTTTTAATGAACACACTCTTGACTAAAGCTGCTGCCTTTTTCTCTCGTCTCTTTTCAATAATAAAATTGCATAAACATCAAAATTAAACTTAAAATTTTTATTTGACTTGAGTGATAATGAGTATTGTCCTAGTCCTGGACAAAGTCTCCCAAGGAACCATGGATTCTGTCCACATCAGGAGTCAACTTTAAGTACATAAAATTGTAACAGTTTATAATTTGTGAGACTTATGCGGTGATAATGAATATAATCCCTGGACAGACCATAACTTTTCCACTCTTGACATTTGGTGAGCAATGGGTAAGGTAATGTGAAATCGAATTGAACACTTTGAAACACATCATTTATTGACAAATACTGATGGGATAGATGCACTGATGAAAGCAGAAAATATACTGCATGAGAAGTATAAGACTACAACACTTAAAAGAAAATAAGGGAGATTATACTGCATCAGAAGTATAAGAATACAACTCATAAAAGAAAAAGGAGAATATACTGTATAATGAAAGATGAAAGCAGAATATACTGCATGAGAAGTATAACAAAATACTCAACACATGAGAAAAATGAGACCAGATTATAATACATGAGAAGTATAAGAATATACTGCATAATTAAAACATTAGAAAAATGAAAGCAGAGTACACTGCAAAACACACAAGTTAAAAAAAAAAACAGCGAGTTACCAAATGAAATGCAAGCGGAGTCCAGAAATTCTTCTTCAGCAGGAGGGCAGGGAAGTGAGATAAGAAAGAAAATAATTTTGAAAGCGCGAATATCACAAACTAACGAGGGGACATATTAAACTAATTACACGAGGGGAAATATTTAACTAATGACACAAGGGGAATTATTAAAGGCTAGTATCACAGAGGGGTATGACAAGAGGGTAATTTTTAAGTGTAATATCACAGGGGAAATTTTAATTTTGTCACAGACGAATAAGAAGGTAAAACTATTTCAAAAATGAACAATTTTCATCCTTAAGTGACCAGCATTAAGAAAATTGGCGCAGAGTGGGCTCCCGTAAAGCACCATACATCTGGCCTCGGCCTAAAGGCCAAGGTCACCCCAGTCCCTCACTCCGCTGCCACAGGAGGAAGGAGAGGAGTGAGCCAACAAAGCCTGAGAGCTGTCACTCTTAAGGTATCACTTCACTGCCCTCGAAACAAAGAGAAATTAAAGGAGCCTGTCCGAAGCAGCTTGGCTGTCCCAGCAGCAAACGGTGAGCAAATGGAGCGCATGGTCTAAGTCACCGGTCAAAGCGGAAAGGACCTCTGCTAATTCTTGGTACGGAGGATAACTGTGAATTCCTGAAAAAAAAAAGAAAAAAGAAAAACAAATGTTATTTTTATCAACTTCTGCAACAGACAAACTAAGTTATGAAAAGACAGGGCCTCACCATTTGCGTGATGCTTCACCCACATCAGAACCGTCCTCTGATACATTTCATAGTCCCGGGTCATCATCCGCGCTGCATCGTCATTTAATGGGCTGGTGGGATTAGGATCCTGCAGCAGCGATCTTGTCATTTCACAAATATGCTTGAGGGTGATGGTTGGCTTCCTACAACAAAACATCATGCCAGTTCTTAGATTTGTTTTGATTCAAGTCTGACAAAAAATACCAGTGACAGTATTGAACTTGACAAACAATTACCATTCTTCAGCTAGGCGGTCCATGCACACCTTCCTGGATCTAGAAATGTTCGGATGGAACATCTTTGTAATAAATTTCACCTGCAATAATAGGGAACACTTAACAATGGGTGTGAAGTTATGCATGGCCAATCAAAGTATGAAGAACTCATTGACCTTACTTGAGGGGGTCTGAAGGGATACTCGTTAGGTATGCAAATTTTTAACCGGAACACTCCGGTTGCGTAAGGTGTTTCGTCCGGCCCCGTGAAGGACACCTTCACTTCAGACATGGTGGTCGCATCTTCAAGGATTATGCCATCGGTATTCTGGAACATACAAGATAAAGGAATAAAAGCAGTTCGTAAATAGGTGAATGAGCACAGGTCGAGCTGCCCCGGTGAACAGCCAGGAGTGACTTATTATCGAAAAGTTGAATAAAACAAGCTAAGAGAGAGCTACCCTCGGTGGGGTGTGGTATCGCCGTGGCGAGGGGGCGAGAGCGTGGTTCTGGGCGGATTGAGGCAGCTTATTTCGACGTGCACGAGGGGGTTATGATCTCACCGCAGAACATATTAGAGTCGCAGAAGACTCTCTGTTGTTCTACATAGTCTACAGTACAGCTGCCGTGAGTAGTACGTTCCAGCCTGAGACCATAACCTCACTTTTGCATCCCTTGACCCTCCCTCTCACGCCCTCACGACGGCGCGAGCCTAACTAAATAAGGCACAAAAGGAAAGAAACATTTACAGGATGGTCAGTAATTTATCGCGGCAATTGGGCGAAGACGGAGATAGTTAGCCATCGACAAAAGATTGCAGTGACTCACGCACGACGGTTTAAAGCCATCCCTTATAAGACATAAATACTAACTT
This sequence comes from Stenchaetothrips biformis, assembly GCA_030522485.1. NCBI lineage: Eukaryota > Metazoa > Arthropoda > Insecta > Thysanoptera > Thripidae > Stenchaetothrips > Stenchaetothrips biformis. The sequence goes on from CM060100.1 coordinate 10,581,226, forward strand.
GTGCCAACTTCTTCAAGTCCTTCAGGACAATTTGTGGGTGGTTCAGCATCTTCCACAATGTAGGGAACACAAGAACACAGATGTACGAGGACAACGTAGGTACGATGTACGACCACGTTGCGACGGTTGCGTTGCGTGAACGAGGACGGCCATGGACAGGAAGCGCAGAAGCAGCAGCGGCCGGAACCGGAAATGATTCCGAGGTGGGCAAAAGGCAATATGCGAAATATCGTGGAACGAAGGTATGGCGAATCCCGTCTGTGGAATTCCACCAGAATCACTAGGACTACTAGCACCAGGCGTCCGGTGGCAACTGTGGCACGGCACCAATAGAGTCCTAAAGGGACTTAAGGACTCTAGGCACCAAGTGGCATACGACTCGATTTGCCATACTTTCGTTCCACGATGTGTACTGATCGCCACTTTGCTCCCACGCGCGCGCGATCTTTCTTGGGTACAGCACTGCCCAGTCACTTCATGAGGTCATCCATTTTCCATGCGGGACTGACCCGCCCCGACTGGCACAAAATGAAGTCACCGCTTGCGACGAGCGCAACGGAGAACAGGCCAGTTCCCCAAGATACTCCAAGTTCCCTGTGGAACTGGTTCTCCTTGCAGAGGGCAGCCTCGCCAGAATGCAGAGACTGCTCCGGCGCAGTTGGTATCGCCCTGAATGCCCGAGCGCACTTGAGAGGTGGCGTAGGGCCCTCAAAAACGGGCTCGCGTCGTCTGCGAGGAGAACCAGTGCCATCCCCAATTCCGGTGTGTCAGAGCATGCTTAGTCCCAGTTCCCTGGGAAACTTCTAGTTTTCTGGGGAACTGTACAACACGACACTCCGCCCGGGAGTTAGGCAGCCCTCTCCACCGAGCCCTGCTCATGGTGGGCGGCGCCATCGGCGAGGTCCTGGCGGGGAGGTTCGCCATAAGCGTGACTACGACTAATTCCCAAGACATATCCGAGTGCCCATCGGGGCGGCCGTCTGCTGGCCGTCAATTCTAGCGCCTTTCTGTTGTCAAGCCGTCTGTCTGGAATCTCAGTAGCGCGCAGTGCACCCCATCTTAGGACGTTCAAGCTGCATGGCTCGGGGCACGGACGTCCTCCCGGCAGCAGACCATTAAATGCTTTTGAGTATGGAGTATGTGTGGGATTTATGTGGGGCGGACCCTCTCATAGGTCCACCCCGTTTCAAAAAATTGTACGAATATCACTGAGGGAACGGCTCTGGAGGGGCTCACCGGTTAACTTGACCAGACGGCGCTGTATCTTAATGGCGCGAGCAAAGAGTCTTCGTTGACCGGCAGCATCCGGCGGACATTTTGGACGTCAACGACAACGCTTTATTTGGATGTTGTGTCGTCTGCTCGGGGAACCTTGAGGTCAAGGGACTTGACGGCGCCTCGAACAGGTCTAAAAATCTGATCATTTCTCTAAAATAGTCAACTGAATGGTCCTTGAACGTCAGATGCAAGCAAATTAGACGTTTTCAGGCTATGCCTGACGAATTTTAGAAACGCAAGCCGGAAGCGCAAGCGTGTAGCGGAAATTTGGGTCCTACATTGGTCACGTGACCCTCGCACCGCCTTCCGCGGCAAGACCTTCGGGATCGGCGCTAGAGCCGGACTTTGGCAATGTCTTAAGAGTGGACGCATAATTTGCCAACTTAAGTTACAAGAAATTTATTTTCAGTTGTAAAAATGAGTCCTGCAGTGAGGCAGCCACCAAGGTGTCCGTCTACCCGAACAAATCCCGATCCACCGTCGTCTGCGCATTCGAATTCTCGCGCGGTTTGGCCACTCAGTGAGCTTCGTGATGTCAGCATTGGAGGACCACTATATATCTCATACCTCACCATTAGTCTCGCGCCAGGCCTCAGCCGGTTCAGCAGTTTCTCATCCTCTCGGTATAGCCTCTAGCTAGCCCTTTCTGCGCAAGAAGTGTCTCATACTTCCTTAATGGAAATTCAAAGGCAAATTATTTAGATTATTTCATAATTTTTTTATTTTATATAATTAATTTTTTATTTATATAATTAATTTTTATTTTTTTTTAAATTAATTTTTAACTAATTATTTATAATGATTCTTAATAATAATTTTAAATTTCGCAACTGGACTGAGAAAATATTTTGAAACTGATTTTATGCATTTAAAATGACAAAACGGGACACCTGCAACATTTGTCTAAAAAGAAAAATAATTATTTTACATTAAAAAACTTATGGAACACACCTTGTCTAAAAGTAGGTTTAGTTTTCGACAAAGTGTGCGAATAAGAACTGAGCCACTCCCATTTAAAATGACAAAACGGGACACCTGCAACATTTGTCTAAAAAGAAAAATAATTATTTTACATTAAAAAACTTATGGAACACACCTTGTCTAAAAGTAGGTTTAGTTTTCGACAAAGTGTGCGAATAAGAACTGAGCCACTCCCAATTATGAATTATTCATTAAAGTAAGAATAATTCGTACTTTTAAGAGAAAAATTATGAAATATTCATAAAATTACGAGTGATTAGTAATATTACGAATGGCTCATTAAAGAAAATAATGAATCATTCGTAAAGTTACGAAAAGCTCGTGATGCTTTAACGAAAAAACTAGGAAACGAAACATTCATAATGAAATATTATGAATTATTCATATGTCTTATGAAGCATTCGTAAAAAAACAAGTTATTCATAAAAATAATGAATCATTCGTCATAAAAATATTCGTAAAAATATGAATGTACTATGGGAAAATACTATACAAGAATGGTTCATAATTTTACGACTTTTCTTTTATCAGTGCTCGCACAGGTCGGCCTCTTCGTTCAACTCCGCGGCGACCTCGCCCAGCACTGCCTCCTCGCTGGCCAGGACCCGGTGCAGCCTGATGTCCCGCAGGTAGGTCCTGCCCTTTGTGCCATGGTGCTGGCTGGATGTGCATAGCCTCCGCCGCCAGGACGACAGGGTCATCCAAACGGTCCAGCAGGTCCAGATCGCCTTCAAGCGGGGGTGGTGGGGCGGCGTATTCATCCGGCTCGTCCACAGGATATCCTCCTCGGCAGCGCCCCCAGCATCCGCCCCTCGTCGCCGCCGTAAGGCGGCTCTGTTGTAGGTTCCCTTGCAGAGATGACTGGCTGCCCACAAGAAGTCCAGGATCTGTATGTTTGGCTACCTCTCTGTCAGGTTCTGGATCTGCCTGTCAAGGAGCCTGTACTTCCTCTTTCTCGTCCTGGCGACGTCAGTAGCTGAGCTGACTTGGAGGTACCGGTTGCGGTGATGTGTTGCCATGTCACGAAAGCTGTCTAAAATTAGGAGATGTTGTAAGTTAGAACACAAGAGGAAAGTCACATTTAAGAGCGTACAAATCCTATTTTGAATATTTTATGCTCACCCTGCCTCTGCCAAACGTTTGGGTGATATTCCCCTATGGTGTCAACCAATGTCCGATGATAATTTTCCTGTAGGGATGTGCCAAGTATTAAGAATTAAATCCAAACCATTAAAAAAAAATTGGTTTGAATAAAATTAATCTGTACCTGGTTGTTATTAGTACGCATAGATCGCCTGTACACGGAAATATGCTCGGGGCCAATTCCTGTGAACAAATCAAACAAACAATGAAGTGACGACTGGTTTTCAATCAAAATTTAAAACATTTTTTAATGCGAGTTAGCCTGAATGGCTGATTCAGACTTCAGCCTAAATTTAGAATCTCATTCAGACTACAAGATGCGCAAACAGTTCTACTAAAGTCCACTAACGGAAATGGACTAGATGTCATCGTCACATGTTTACTCGAGTCGTTTAATTTAAATTGGAACCTAGCCTAACGTCACTAGAACTAGCTAGTGCTTGACGAGTTCGAACGCAGTGCAGATTTACGCAAACAGTTCTACTAACGTCTAGTAACGAAAATGAACTAGATTTTAACGTCAGATGTTCAATTGAGTCGATAACTTGAAATTGGAACTCAGCCCAACGTCACTAGAACTAGCTAGAAATTGACGAGCTCGAACGCAGTGCAGTTGAACGCAAACAGTTTTACTAACGTCCACTAACGAAAATACCCCAGATTTCATCGTCACATATTACTTGAGTCGTTTATTTGAAATTGAAACTCAGCCCAACGTCACTAGAACCAGCTAGAACTTGAGCTCGAACGCAGTGCAGATGTACGCAAATAGTTCTACTACCGTCTGCTAACAAAAATAGACCAGATTTCACCGTCACATGTTTACTTAAGTCGTTTATTTGAAATTAGAACCTAGCCCAACGTCAGAAGAACTAGCTTGAGCTTGACGAGTTCGAACGGAGTGCAGATTTATGCAAACAGTTCTACTAACGTCTTCTAACGAAAATAGATTAGATTTTTACGTCAGATGTTCACTTGAGTCGCTTACTTGAAATTGGAACCCAGCCCAACGTCACTAGAAGTACACTCTTAAAAATTTTGTGGTAGAAATCCTATACAAGTATCGGACGCGATTAACCTATTCGGTATAGGAATTTTCCCACATATGACATGGCTATTTCACCATACATCGATATGGCAACAATCCTATTCCTTTGATAGGTTTCTACTATATGAGGGTGTGGGAAAAAAACTACACCGTGTATGGCAAAAATCCTATACGAATTGTGGGTTATTTTCAATACGTGGATGAGGAATAACTACCACATGTGTGGTGAAAGCCTTATACAAGTATTGGAAAGCTCTTGGACGGATAAGTATGTTTATTTGAGGAAGGCAATGACGCTACTGCGGATTGAGCAGATAACCAAAAAATATTAGAGATGTCAAAAGTACTTGCAAAAGTACCCGACACAGTACCTTATAAGAGGACCGATGTAGCATCGACTTCCTTGGTCTGTCTAGATGGTCTTTATTATTGCAACGACGATCATGCGGGCACCCAACTTAGTGGCCGACCGCAGACGCCAGCGAGTGGCAACATGGAAATGCGCTTTTCTCGACTTCAGAGTGATATTTTGTTTAAACCTTTTCGCTAACGGCTAGAGCTGATATTTACTATGGCAACAGATGATGTAGTTTGTGAAAATTATTTACGATATCTGAAATAAGACAATCATTGGTTCTGGTGGATAATACTATGTGGGAAAGCCCTTCACCGCCGGAAGCTGTTCCGATCCGCTTGCAAGTATTTTTTAGCCTGTCCACAAGTTACCCTCCAGGAGCACGGCATGTTTGGTTGTTTTTGCAACAAGTTCTATGTGACCTGCAATTGACTGATGACTATAGGGGTGACCCCCACTTAAAAAGTTGTATTGCCCCTTTTGTAAATGACTTCCGCAACTTTTCTTAGTATTGGTGGAATGTCTTCTCTTTACATAGCTTTTGTTCTTGAATATTTATTGTTCTATTATTGTTGTTGCAACACTTTCTGAAAGTTAAGTTATATTTCTGTCTCGATTTGTATTGTTTTTGCTATCTTACAATGATATGTCCACTTTGTCCTCAGTTTATTCCATTTTATCGATTATCTAAACATTTGAATGCAGCTCACGGCTCTAAATTAAGATCCACATACAAATGTAAGATTGTTGGTTGCAATCGAAAGTACAGTTCTTTAAAATCGTTTACTGAGCACTATGCTCAGTGCTTCAAAAGTAACGATAATGATTTGAGTATTGAAACTTCTATTCCTAAGTCTGATGACACTTATGTTCCTAACTCTACTACTTGTGAAGACAATATTAGCTCTAGTCCTCAACATGAAAGTGTTCCTGTGTTAATTAATTGTAATCAAAGTAATCAAGAGCTCCTGCGTGATTGGGGTGATACATTTGTAGCTAAATTATACAGTAAGCCAAACTTGCCATTTAATCACATTCAGTCAATGGTAGAAAGAGTAAGTGGTTTTGTGTCAGAATGTAATACTCTTCTCAAACAAGTTAAAGAAATCCTTAGTGATTGTGATTTATCTTCAGATAAACTAGATGGTGTAGAGCTTTTGTTTGAATCGTTAAGTAGCCCATTCAAGCACATTTCTACTGAATACCACAGGCTTAAGAACTTTGCTAAGTCTGGAAGTTTAATACAACCTGTCCCAGTTGAAGTGGGGACACGGAAGGTCACTTACACTTCAGACAAAGGAAGTATATTAAAAGATAAGCCTCGTTTTGTTCAAAGTATTCCTATGGACAAGGTTTTAAAAGCATTTTTGGAACTGCCTGATGCATTTTCATCTATTACTTCTTGTCTTGAATATTTAAAGTCATCTGATGATGTTGGCAACTTTATGCAGTGCAGCTGTGGAAGTCAAAACGTAGTAAATATTCTGTAGAGGATATTGTTTTGCCTTTATTTTTGTATGGAGACGATTTTAAATGTAATAATCCCCAAGGATTTCATTTTCAGTCTTTAGGTGCCTTTTACTTATCATTACCGTTTCTTCCTCCAGAATGTCAATCCACTGTAGATAATATTTTCCTAGCTCTGTTGTATGAAACCTCATTTCGTGCTGAATTTTCTGACGAAAAATTGTTTGCTCCTCTGATATCTCAGTTAACGGCTCTGGAGAGAGATGGCATTAAAATCTCAACTCCAAATGGTGAAAAAAAAATTATTTTTGGTAACGAGCCTTCTTCTTGGTGATAACAAAGGTGTCAATTCTCTTTTAGGATTCACCGAATGTTTTACAGCAAATTATTTTTGCAGGTTTTGTAAATCTCACAGGAATATTACCTACACTCAGTCTGTAGAGGATGTTAGTGCGCTTAGAGATAAAACGTCTTATGAGGAGGATGTTGCTCTTAATAATGTTTCATTAACTGGCCTTAATTTTGACAGTGCTTTGAACAAGCTACCGTCTTTCCATGCAACCTCTTATTATTCGGTTGACAGTTTTCATGACCTCCTAGAGGGTGTTTGTCATTACACCATGTCACATGTGTTAAAACATTGCATTCCCAAATATTTTAGTCTAGATTGTCTGAACAATCGAATCTTGTTCTTTAATTATGGAGCTTGTGACTCAAATAGAATTCCTGAAATAGGCTCTGGTTATGCTTCTAAGGACAAACTTAAGATGTCTGGTTCAGAAACATTATTGTTTTTTAAGTTATTTGGACTTATTGTTGGTGACTTGATTCCTGAAGATGATCCTTATTATAGATTGTACCTGAAACTTCGTCAAATACTTGAAATTTGTTTAGCTAAGTCTTTATCACGTCAGCACGCTGTAATTCTACGTCTTGTAGAGGAGTTAAACACCATGTACCTCTCCATCACTAAGGATACTTTGAAACCAAAATTTCATAATTTAGTGCACTACTGCATGATCCTGGAATTTAGTGGTTCTTTAGAATTATTGGCCTGCCGCAGACTTGCCGTAGACTAAAAATTCTGTAATACTGGGAAAAAATCAGTAGGCGGCTGAGAGTGCGTATGGATGATGCAATTGCGTCTTCCTTTCCTTCTAATGTAAGAAGGAGGGAGGTTCAACATGGGCACAGCTCCTGACTTCAAACGACTGCATCTGCCTTGAACAAAAGATTTCTATGGAAACAGGTCAAGCAATAATTAATAACGCTGACTCTAGGTTTCGTCGGAAGATACGTCCATGTTGAAACAAGATAGTCTGGAAGGAAGTGCCTACAGCAGACGCGCATGTAGTTTGATACATTTCGAACTATTTTGAACACAGGCTTCTACCTCTCGCGAAGAAGAGGATCCTTTGGAAAGAGTCCTGACCTTTCTCCGCAACATGGAACACAACAGTGTTCTTTAATCATTCCATTGGGTGGTATCCTAACCCTAGTTTCGGTAAACAGAAAAACATTAGCTTTTCACTGGAAGACTGAATTATTTCAGCGCCTCAGAAATGAAACCCTTCAGATGGGATTTTTAGGGACGGTTAAAATTATCTGCTGTAGGTTGTCCGCCGTAAAACATAATCAAATTTCTTCGCCTTCCTTAGATGAACACGGTGGATTGTTAACGTGTCTGCAATGCGAATGCGAGCACAAGTAAACATTGCAATTTCCCCTCCTGTCGTACCCTGTCGCGAGACTAAATTCGCAGCGTGCAGCGAGAAGAGAATGAGAAATAATGCGATCCGTGTCCCAGGTGCGGTGAAGGCGGGAAGAGGGAAGGAGTAGGTCTAAGGGGTAGGTCAGTGCAGGCCGTCTGAAGAGATAAAATGCGGCGTCAGAGTTGCCCTACGATCTTCGGCAAAAAGAAATAGGACTTGCACTATCGCACGAACTAGTCCTACGACGAGAAAAAGAGGCCGGGTCAGATCTGAGTAGGTCCTGTGGTATACACCCCGATAGCAGACGTGCATATAGTTCGACACAGTGCGAGTTATTTTGCACGCGATTTTCCATACCTCACGTGAGACAGGATCTTTAGGAAAGAGATGCATAGACCCTATCATTTTCGACCCCATAACTACCCTTACTCTGCGGTGGGTAAGAACTCTAAAAACACAGGTAAAATCGGGTGCCGTGAAGTCACTGTAAGCTACGGTGAATATCACTGTAAGGTACGGTAAATGTCGCTGTAAGCCACGGTCATGCACCCTGATTCACCGTAGCCAACAGTGACATTTACCGTACCTTACAGTGATATTCACCGTGGCTTACAGTGAAATTCACCGTAAGCTACGGTGCTGCAGGGTCGGCCGTAGCTTACAGTGAAATTCACCGTAAGCGTTTATTAGTCTGAGGCAGGATGCTGTGAACTATTTGACAGCAAATATTGAAGATTTCTCTATCCAAATCCTGGCCCTTGGATGGGACATGATAGAATCCGGAGAAATCCTACGAGGAGCATGCGGTGATGAAGAGCTTCCAAATGTGGTATTTAATGTCCTGCGCCTGGACATGTGGTCGCGGGGCGCACCGGCCCGTCTCTGCCTGTTCTCTCGTTTTGAATCCTGTGCGAGACGCTTCGCGAGGGTCCTCGCGTGTGAAATTCGTAAAAATTCGGGTCAAAAAGTGTTGAACTTCGCCACAATGACGCCGCCACGTGAGCGTGGGAACCGGGGCTGCCTCCGTGTTTGTGCCGCTTTGTGAGGGTAAATTCGGTGCGTTCTTGGTTCGAATCCTGTTCGGGATGCTTCGCAAGGGCCTCGTGTGTGAAATCCCCCCAAAAAATTGTGTTAGAGATACTCAAAACAGAGTAAAGTGGTCCTTCCCTCTGGGTCGAGAAATCTCGGTCATTTGCGCGTGTTGTCTATGTTTGCACGCACCGGGCGAACGCGCGGCGGCTCGCATTTGTGACAGAACGTTAAGGGTTTGATTTGTGTGAGAATTTTGAACCTGGTAAGTACGACGGTTGACTTCAAATCGACGCGCCGGGCGGGGAGGAGGTGGGGGAGCAGTGATGACGTCACGGCCACGCCGGAGTCTGTCGCGAGGTGTCATGGCCGGGCGAGACTTGTTTACATACCGCAGCGATTATCGTTGTTTTCTTTCAAAGAATTATCATTGGCTGTGTGAAACGAACAAGTGTTGTGCCGAAATCCACCGTCTGTCTGTGGGAAAGAAAGGGAAATGTGTCTTTGCAAGAAACTGGTCTAATTCATGTGCTTGATTGTGTGATTGAGAGGTTAGGTTTTCTACAGGTCTTGAAATGAATTCTACATTGAATCTTTCTTGTTTCAGCACCTGGTCGGTATTTTACGCGAGAGAAATCACAGAGATGAGAATCACAGGCGCCTTGTAAGTTTTTTCTATTTTCTTTGCTGACTTAAAATGTATCAAATGATGTGAAGCAATTTGTGTGATGTTTGGCACTTCTTTTGTAGACTGTCTAGGACCGGCTTGAGTCAAGGGCACCAGTACAACCAGAGGAAAGGAGAGGTGAGGCGTTAGCGGCGGCGGAGCCGGAGGAGGTCGAGCCCCGGTACTCCCGTTTTAGGGCCGAGCGCCCTAAGTTACCTCTGGTGCCTCAGGTGGTGCGTCAAGAGCCCGTTGACGGTCCATGTGTCAGGAAGACGAGCCGGCGAGGGGGTAAACACTCAGGATTTTGGTGTACAGACTACTCCCTATTACGCGTATTACGCGTATTACGGGTGTATTACGTGTATTACGAGTGTATTACGCGTATTACGGGTGTATTACGCGCGTATTACTGAGCGCACTGAAAATCGACGGAACAACTTTCATGTAATGAAACGTAAATAATACGGACGCAATGCGCGCTCCAAACACTTAAAATTCGCGTAATACACCCGTAATACGCGTAATACACCCGTAATACGCGTAATACACCCGTAATACCCGTAATACCCGTAATGCACCCGTAATACCTGCAATACACCCGCAATACCCGTAATGCACCCGTAATACCCGTAATACCCGTAATACACCCGTAATACGCGTAATACACCCGTCAATACAAGGGAGGTGTGGGTGCAAATGAAAAAAATTCTATACCAATTGTCAAGGAGGTCATCGAGGGAGGTCATTTCGCATGGACGATTAGGGGTATACGCACGTATCACAAAGTATTACATTGTATTACAGAGTATTACACGGTATTACAGAGTATTACACGGTATTACAGAGTATTACACGATATTACACTGCATTACGCGACAGCTTGTACAGGCCATTACGGAAGTGTTTACCCCTCGCGAGCCGGGGTCGACCGTGCAGCAGGCGTGCACGCCCACATCAGCCAGCTCTTCGACAGCCAAGTTCTCAACAGCCAGCACAACAGCCAGAACAGCAGCCAGCTCAACAGCCAGCTCCTCAAGGTGTTGCACAGGTGCCACAAGCTGCAGCCGGGAGAGTTATCCCTAAGCGCAGGGTCCCATATGTACGTGAAAATTTATATTATGTCTTCATCTGTTGATGTCACGATGCTCAAACCTTACACGACTCTTATTTTTCAATTTCAGACCAGAGAGCAGAAACTAGCCAAATGGCGACGCGAAATGAAGCGTGTTTAAACGTCTCTATTGTTCATTGTGCTTGTGAATTTTTTTATCACGAAGTTTTATTAAACTTCTCTATTGTTGGCTGAGCGATTAGCGAAGCCAGTTACTCCAGTGGGGTTGAAAGGTTTTGTCTGTCTGTTTGTTTGTTTGTTTGTCTGTCTGTGTGTCCGCACTACTCCTCCTGAACGGCTCGGCCGATCTGGCTGAGATTTTGCATGGTTATTAGGTATGTCCTTGGCTCGCCACACGCAAAAATTCAGCTTTCTATCTCATTCCATTCAGTCGTACTAACGCAAAAACACTAAAAAAACGGCAGAGAAAGTGCAACTTTTTAGTGACTTTATATTTTAGAGACATTTTTACATGGTTTCCTATGTTTTTGAAGTTCCTGATGACGAAAATGAAATCAATTTCGACCCCTGACCAAACTTTTAACTGCGACTTGGCTACCTCGGCCCAAATTTACTAACATAATCAACTTCGACCCTTCATCTTGAAAAAAAAGGGGTCGACCGACTAAAAATTTTTATTGCAGATTTCGATAGGTCTCGGCAAGACCCTTTCAAAGAGGGGTCGGAAGGGGGGTCTGGGAGCCCGACTTCATTAGTTGGCCGAATCAGGATCTTGAATAACAGGGATCGACCGACTAAAAATTTTTATTGCGGATTTCGACAGGTCTCGGCAAGACCCGTTCAAAGAGGGGTCGGAAGGGGGGTCTAGGAGCCCGACTTCATTAGTTGGCCGAATCAGGATCTTGAAAAACAGGGATCGACCGACTAAAAATTTTTATTGCGGATTTCGACAGGTCTCGGCAAGACCTTTTCAAGGAGGGGTCGGAAGGGGGGTCTAGGAGCCCGACCTTATCAGTTTGCCGAATCAGGATCTTGAAAAAAAGGGGATCGACCGACAAAAATTTTTTTTTGCAGATTCCGATAGGTCTCGGCAAGACCCGTTCAAAGAGGGGTCGGAAGGGGGGTCTAGGAGCCCGACTTCATTAGTTGGCCGAATCAGGATCTCTAAAAACAGGGATCGACCGACTAAAAATTTTTATTGCGGATTTCGACAGGTCTCGGCAAGACCTTTTCAAAGAGGGGTCGGAAGGGGGGTCTAGGAGCCCGACCTTATCAGTTTGCCGAATCAGGATCTTGAAAAAAGGGGATCGACCGACTAAAAAATTTTATTGCAGATTTCGCGTAGTGCATTACTCAATGCCTCAAAAATCCTTGAGACAGCTTGCCGAAGGCAAGCACGGTAGCGCCGCAGGCCAAGGTAGGTGTAACGCCAGGCGTGGATTGTCGTAACTGGCGCAGCATCGCGAAGCCTGTTACTTCAAGACACGGTCTGGCGTAAAGCTACCTTGTTACATGTGATTGTACATTTTCTTATCACGAAGTTTTATTAAATTTCTCTATTTGACTTTGAATTGAGTTTCTTTGTATTGAATCAATCCTATTCTTCCCTCATCATTATTTTGAGACAAGCATTTTTTTATTTTTTTTTTAGGTGTAGTCAGGCCTAGTGGACTTGTGAACTGTGTAATGGGACTTTGCACTCTATTTTGGTTTGCTGAAGCTGGCATTGGTTATCAATTGAGTTTAGATAGTGGTGAAGCTTGTCTAATAGTGATTTTGATGAACATTCAAGAATTTTCCTTTTTTATTTGGGGTGCCTGAAAGGAAAAAAGCTTTATCGGGTTGAACCAACACAGTTCACTTTTTATAATCTTTTAAACCTCTTTGGGTAGTGAGTGTTAGTCTCTTTGCAAGAATATGAAGTAGTTGTGCTCCTCATAAAGTTTTTAGCTGAGCGATTAGCGTAGCCAGTTACTCCAGTGGGGTTGAAAAGTTTTGACTGTCTGTCTGTTTGTCTGTCTGTTTGTCTGTTTGTGTGTCCGCACTACTCCTCCCAAACGGCTTAGCCGATCGGGACGAGATTTTGCAGGGTTGTTAGGTATATTCTTGGCTCGCCACACGCAAAAATTCAGCTTTCTATGTCATTCCATTCAGTCGTAATAACGAAAATACATTAAAAAAACGGCAGAAAAAGTGCAACTTTTTAGTGACTTTATCTTTTAGAGACATTTTTACATGGTTTCTTATGTTTGTAAAGTTTCTGATGACGAAAATGAAATCAATTTCGACCCCTGACCAAACTTTTAACTGCGAATTGGCTACCTCGGCCCAAATTTACTAACATAATCAACTTCGACCCTTCATCTCGAAAAAAGGGGGTCGACCAACTAAAAATTTTTATTGCAGATTTCGATAGGTCTCGGCAAGACCTTTTCAAAGAGGGGTCGGAAGGGGGGTCTAGGAGCCCGACTTCATCAGTTGGCCGAATCAGGATCTTAAAAAAAGGGGATCGACCGATTTAAAAATTTTATTGCAGATTTCACGTGGTGCCTTACTCAATGCCTCAAAAATCCTTGAGAAAGCTTGCCGAAGGCAAGCAGGGAAGCGCCGCAGGCCAAGGTAGGTGTAACGCCAGGCGTGGATTGTCGTAACTGGCGCAGCATCGCGAAGCCTGTTACGACAAGACACGGTCTGGCGTATACCTACCTTGTAGTTGAGTGACACTCTTGAAATAATTTAATTCTGACCTAATTCTGACCCTGACCCGTTCAGCGCACTTGAGAAGTAGGTTGCCTACCCCACAAGGCGTCCCACCCCGGCTCAGTCAGAGAGTGTGTGAGTGCCCCTGGTGGCGCCATCAGTGTTGCGATAACGCGGGCTCTCGGCAAGCCCAGCGCGCTCCACGCGCTCTCGCCCCGTCGGGGATAGAGATAAGCGCAGGGGAGAAGCAGGCAGGCCCAACCGGAGCAGGGGAGCTGGTCAGGCCCCAGTGCTGAAACATACCCGCAAGTTATCCGGCGGCGCTCTCGTCGCGCCGTGACGAAAACGCGCACCGCCCCGCGCACCGGCCCGCGCACCGGCCCGCGCCCGTCCTGCCCCGCCCCACCCGGTCACTATAAAGGGTCGTGCAGTCAGCACACGAGCTCAGTTATCATCACGATGTCCCAGTTGAAGTATGCTACTTGTGACCTGCAGCTCATGCATGGAAAGAAAGACACTTATGTGGTGAAAGAGTTCTCCATTTTTAAAGCTCAGAACACGGGAGAGTTCCTCGCCACGACCACGTTTGGTCCGCCCTACACTATCAAAGTCTTACGAAGAAAACGAACACCATTTCTTACGAAGAATTTTGTGCAAGCATATTATGGAGACATTTTCCCTTCGTAATATGAAGCTTTTTCTTTGTACCTTACAAAGAAAAGCTAAAAAAGATTCGTAATATAAACAAATTAAGTTCGTATTATGTTTGCACAAATTTCTTCGTACACTAAAGCCAAATTCACTGTAAGAAATTTAGAGTGTACAGTGCCAAAAAAACGGAAAAAATGGGCCAGACATGCTAATGAGTGGACCACGGTCGACGAACACGGCCTGGAATGGGCGGAGGGAGAGCGGCCTTACTCGACCCTAGGCAGTACTCTGAAGTGCATGACCGCCGGGTTCAAAGTGTTCTATGTCAAAGGGGATGTGAAAACCAAACTCGTTCAGTCCTTTCTCCCTGAAAAAATAGTTAAAGATTTGATTGAGTGCGGTGTGCCTCCCCTGGACAAGGTGCCCGTCCTCTCGGTGCGCTGCCCCAATGTGATTAACTCCACTACGCCGTACTACGCGTGCGCTGCCAAAAACGCACGCCGGCTCGGCCTGTGGCTCGAGTTTCACCTTGCAGCAGAGCCGCCATAAACGCTATAAAAGGAGGCGCACTCTGCATCCCTCTCATTCGCTGTCACCATGGACTTGTCCTTTCAGCACCCCTGCACGGCGCTCATTGTAGGTGGTGCAGGCGCGGGCAAAACGTTTTTCATGAAAAAACTGATTGAACGTAGAGACGCTATGTTTAGCACCGCATTTGAAAACATTATTTTTTTATTATTCCGAGTGGCAACCTCTGTACGAGGATCTCAAAGCTTTCGTTGATTTTCGGCAGGAACTGCCCCAGTTAGACGACCACCCTCCCGGCCAAGGGCCAAAATTATTAATTATTGACGATTTTATGGACGAAATTAAAAATCACAACAAACAACTCCGTAAATTTTACATCAAGGGCTCAAGCCATCGAAATTCGTCCATTTTCTTTCTGAGTCAATGCTCATCGCGAGATTTAGCCCAAGTTCAGACATTTTGCCTGCAAGTGGACCCGACCAACTGGCGCGCCTTGCTCGAGGCCTATGAGGACGCGACCAAGGTCGGACACAGCTACATTCTGTTCGATTTCAAACCGAAAAAACTCGATCACCTTCGGATTCGAACCAAGATTTTCCCGGACGAGCCCTGTGTCATTTACATTCCGAAAAATAAGTATAAAAGGGAGATGGAAGATCCCCTCTAAATCAGTTTTCGATGATGGCTCCACGAGTTCCTACACATAAGGCCCTGCTCGAAGTTCTTAAAACCGCGAAACCCAAATTTTGCAGATGGCATCTCGTAACACGCCGATAAATCGCTCATTTATTCGCTTTGCGAAATAGCCGATAATTTATTATCAGATCACATTCCGCTCTTCTCCCTTCAAAAAGCGCAGCTCAAAAAGTACCGCAATCATTTTAGGCGCTAGGCACACACTGTTAAAAAATTCGGATTGAAATTTTATGACATGCTAAATTTATTTATTATCACTTTTCTGTTTTGAAATTTCATGGCGACTTTCTGCAATGATATTTATTCGACATGAAATTTCATAGCAACGTGTTAGGAAACTTCATTAAATTGTTAATAAAAATTCATATGCAAGTTATGACATTTCATTTGCGATTGTTAAGTTGTTTTTCGTACATGGGTAATGAAATCTCAGACCGGTATCTTGACTTTTGGTAACCCACACCAGTTCTAAAAATTTGCAAGCGGGTTAAATCCACCTTATGTTAGACATCGCTCCTTCCTGCCCCGGAGTGAAACGCAGCGAGAGGTGTCAGTGGCACGTAGTACTACATCCACGAAGGGGCTCTCGCGTGGACCTATCCAAATGGCCGACCGTAGGCGCCAGCGAGTCGCAACGGTAATGCGTTTTTCTCGACTTCAGAGTAATGTATTGTTTAAAACTTGAAGGATACGTCTAGAGCATATATCTATTTAGGTAACCAACGATAACTGTGGATTGTCCACAGTTTGCGTTTATTGATAATAAAATACTTTTTTGGTGCGACGTTTGATTTACTACTCATATCATCACGCTATACAAATCAGGGAAGAGCAAAGGAATATTCCGAATCACGATTGGGTTCAAACTTAGTCAAAACTGAAGTTCCTTTCACCCGGGCAATGTAAGAGCCATCATAAATTGCTTATCACATGTAAAAGACCGACATGAAAGTTTATATCTTGGTTATAAGTTTTCAGAACCACACTAAATTTGTAGTGTCACGTTTTGACTTTTCATCAAATCTCTTGACGTTTCATTGCAGACTTGATTTTTCAAGGAGATATTATGACATTTCATGGAATGTGTTCTGACATTTCATTACATTCATGAAATTTTAGGGCCGCTATGAAATTTAATGGCGTTCATGAATTTTCAATGCATATTTGTACTGAAAATTCATAACATTTTTAACAGTGCACCGCGGGGAGGGGTGGCACGGTAAAAAGAAGTACCTCAGAAAGGGGGTGCATTTCTCCCGCTTCTCTTGTCAGCCGTCGCCTCGGTGCTCCCTTTGCTTTTCCGGTCATGAATCACGTCAGGAAAATGATTCTTGTGCCGCAGGAGACTGTGGCCCGCATGCACGACACGCCCTCCTTAACGCCCCAGTCCCAGATGAGCAGTCTGGACACCGAAATGAATGGTATTTTGAATAAAAAATATGTCGCCGATTCCGAAAAATGGAAACATTGCAGCGAAGCCCTTTCGCGTAACCTCCATTTCGCCAGCGAGTCCCGCAAGCCTCTCACTTTGGAAATTGAAACAAAGCCGCGGATGACTCGGGCGGCACGCGGGCTTCGGCCATACGTGACCATCTGGCTGCATCGGTCCCGAAAACGTATAAAAGCCATGCTCTGCGGATTTACGATTATTTGAGTGAAAACCATTCCCATGTTACGTGGGACGCTCAGTATTGATAATTCAGTCATACCGCATTCAAACTTGATCGATTCCATCTCGGATCTGACAAGAGCGAGAGAAAATTTCGCGCCTCCTAGGACGGACGCCTTGTGCGCACCTCTAGCTCGGATGAACGTACCGCTGGAGTTACTAGGCAACGCGACGCGGTGCGAACTCATACAGAAGCTGAAAGGCCAGCGCGGCGGTGGTGTGGTCCCCCTCCTCAAAGTACACCGTAAAATATCAAGTCGAAAACCTGCTCAGAAAAAAATAACGGCGGGACGCATAAAAAAGAAAAAAGCCGTGAAAAACACAGCAAATAAATATGCCTGGAAAACATGGTGACATTTTTAACGACCTTGCCCACCCCGCGGGGTACAGTACGCCCTGGAGACTCTGGAAAGCGACACAGAGAGCCAAAAAAGACACTGAAAAGTATTTACAAGGCGGAGACGCCTATACACTGCACAGAACGGCGCGGCGCGACATTTCCCTCGGAATGCGACTTATGCAGATAATATTGACGAATCCTGGCAAACCAATTTGACCGACTTTCAGTCGCTGAAAAACGAAAATAGAGCATACACTTTTATTTTATGTGTCATTGACGTATATTCAAAATATGGATGGGCCATCCCGCTCAAAGACCGCTCTGCTCTCTCTATGTTCAAAGGGTTCGAAACCTTGTTTAAAAGCACAACGACACTGAGAATCCAAACGCTATGAATATAGCGTCAATTGGCGCTATGCGTTTGAAGCCGTTTTCATCGCGCCAATTGGCGCTATGCTTTGGCATCGCACGTGTGGTGCAATGCCTTTCTATGCACTAGCATAGGGCACTTTCGAGACGCATCGCACGAAGGTGCAATGTGACTATGTGTGTACTTGGTAGACAGTTAGGTATGCAGTGTGGGAGCTTGTAGCCGCTTGAGGTTCTTCTGCGCCGATATAACGTGTCACCCTAGAAAGGACGGCCATGTCCCGTTTTGCAGTGCAGGCGGGCATGAGTCGGGCCCGAAATGGCATACGATCATGTGTGGTCAAACCTCTAATGGTAATGTGGATGTGGAAGGGGCTCCCCAAACAGCCAGGCGTTAGCGTTCGAATTGCACCTATTCTAAGGGCCCATTAAAATGTAATTTCCGTGGACACTTTCTGAAGCTGTTTAATTTCCGTGGACAGCAAAAAAAATAAAATTGCGATATTTCCTATACTAGTGGCGTGATAGCTCGCCCCTATGAATCTATGATCCTTAGTGATGTTTTTAACAAGATAAATGCAAAAAAACGGTTTCAATTGAACTTTTTTTCGAAAAGTTTCAGGGTCCGAAATTAACCATTTCGCGAGAACTGCTCCAGACTGTTCAGCGATAAAGACACGGAACATTTAAACAAAAAAGTGCAACAATTTTTGTAAAAGAATGACATTAAATACATTCATACTCATAACCCCGACATAAAATGTTCCGTTGTGGAACGTTTGCAAAGAACAACAAAATCAAAATTAACTAAATACTTTACGGCCACTAAAAGTTATTATGTCGATGGTGCACTGGAAAAAATAGTAAATTCTTACAACCACACTTATCACCGGTCCATCAAAATGAGACCCGTTGATGTGACAGCGGACCGCGTTTTGGAAGTATATAATAACTTGTACCATGGAATGCACTGCAAAAAAAATCCATCTTAATTTTAAGAAACTAGTTTGTGAAGCAGTTTACAAAGATTTTTTGCTATTAAAAGTAAGAAACTTTCCCCTCTTAAAACTAATAACCAAATTTTTAAAACTCATAGAATTTTGTTTATTAAATTTCATAATTATATTAGACTCAAGTGGGAGGTAAGAACGACTGTACTGACGTCCGAGATACCATGTATGTTCGACGGAAGTCTTCATCACAACGTGCATCATGCACCAGAACTGGATCAGCAGTCAAAAATAGGATGTTGAGGAAAGAGGATGAATCTCCCTACTTTCGTCACTGGTGGGATGAACCACACAACGGAGGAGGATTGTGCGTGCACCTAACCTCAGGTCCGACCGTAGACGCCAGCGAGTGGCAACATGAAAATGCGTTTTTCTCTACATCAGTGTAATATTTTGTTAAATACTTTTAGCTAACCGATAGAGAAGATATTTACGAACGCAACATATAGTATCATTTGCAAAAAGAAGGTATTTTAGAAACATTAATTGGAAATACTAATCGGGAAATGGTCACGGCGCTCCAAGCGCCACCTAGCGGCAGGTCTGTGAAACGTGGCCTTGGACCCAGCGGCTGACTGTGGACCATACCATGTGAGAAGTAGCTTGTCAACAGTTCGCGGGAATTTATCAAACTAAACCTTCGATTTATGTTGAATGTGACCGCACTCGCTGAAGCGTTCAACCTTTACTTGAAACAGTTTTAGAAATCTAGTTGTGAAAAGTCATAAGTCATCTGGATTTTAAGAGACGAATTATTACTTTTGAAAGGCAACCTTAGTTTTGACAAACCCATTTTATGAGTTTTCAAAATGGTTTTGAAATTTACCAACTATTTCTTACTTTTCATTTTAGTTTTGGTAAACGTAATAAATTATAGCACTTTTCACAAACTTTTCTGAGTTTTCATATCATTTCAAAATATTATTAAGTTTAAGACATTTTTATGTCTTAAATTTCAGAAATTTTTTTGCAGTGTGAAACTCACAAAAAAAAAAAAAAAAAAAAAAAACAAGTTTAAACTAGGCGATTATGTTCGAATCAGTCGAGAAAAACAAAAATTCGAAAAAGGCTACACGTGGAATTGGTTGGAAGAGATATTTAAGGTCATTCAGGTCATTCCTCATGCGATGCCTGTGTACAGGTTGGAAGATCTCGATCACGATCCAATTGAAGGGACGTTTTATGAAATGGAGCTTCAGAAGGTCACAAAGCCCGAGGTTTTCAAAATCGCATATATAGTGAAGTCCAAGGGAAAAGGAATCGTTCCTGCACACTGTAAAAGATATTTGTAGTCAAATTCCTATACATGTATATGCAACAATTCACATATACATGCATACGAATATTACCACACACTTGTATGGCAATTTTCCTATACATCGGTATGGCATTATGACTATACGTATATAGGCGTTGCCCTATCTGTTGTGCAGGATTTTTCCTATACATCGTATAGCAGCTTTGCTACGCATGTATAGAATTTCTCGGATTTCCCAAAAAAACAACGCAAATTATGCAAGCCGTTTGGTTGTGTTGACGTAATCATATTCTAACCCCCACGGCTATGATTGTAGCCGTGTTTTCATGACTTGAGGTGCAGCCGGTCTGCCAATCTGGCGATGTCAGGCCACTACCTGTCCTCCCATGGTGAAGGGGGACGTACCATAGTCAAAAAATGTAGGCAGTCGAATTGCCACCCGACTATGGGGCCGTGCACAGACTACGTCACGCGTTTTTAGGGCATTTTGAACCCCCACCCTCCCTCCGTCACAACTTCGTCACATCCGGCTGCCCCCACCCCTCCTCCCCCTTTGTGACGTATTGTAACGTTGGGAGGTGGTTTCTGGTGTCTAGACTGAGGGAAAACCAGGAGCAGACCAGGACGTGTTTATTCACACAGAGCTCGGGTACAACTGGCACCGAAGCGCCCGCGTTAACAACCGTCGTCAAGGCTTTGTTCGACACTCTGCGCATGCGCGCCCGCTAGACTGCCAATAGCAGCATGGCTGCCAATAACAGTGCTGACTGCGCATAGCCACAGTGGTGGCTACTGGCTCTAACACTACAGTTTTTTCCGAAAAAAAATTCAAAATGACGCTAAAATGAAAAGGGAAAAGAAATGATACTCAGCAAATTTTTAGATAAAATTTATTCAATCAAGTCCTTAGTCGATGGGGAAGCAACCCAGGATGGACGTCTCACAAGCGCCCTTTTTGAACGTTATCCTATCAACAAGGCCGTTTTCGACGGTAATTTGATCCATGAAGCGGAAGAAGGGGATAAGTCATTTTTAGTCATTTTACAGGAGAAACAAAAAACAGTTTGCAGGACCAATTCAAACTAATTGACATGATATCATGAATGGTGATAATTCAATAAAGCATGGCTCAAAAATGGGACAAAAGTTGGAGGGGTCAGGCCGCTCCTTCTAGGGTTTCGGAGACTTGCCACTATACGCAAAGTGGACAAAAGAGTCATGTCGATTTAGTTCCATCAAATGAATGGAATATGGAGTCAAGTCAGGAAAAAAATTGGAAAAAGGGGTTAACTCGACTTGTGTCCAAATGTCCAATTGAATTTAGAGACAAGCTGACGTGGCTCCAAATGTCATGTTGCAAAAAGAGTCAAGTCGAATTTTTGTGCAGCGTTTGAATTTCATGTAATAAATGAGAAAAGAACTCTTCTTGGCGAGTTACGAGTGTCAGTGATCTTGCCCATGCCAACCTGGTCGCGTTTGTGGATTTAAAAAAAAAAACAGTGGAAAAAATATAAACGATTTGCGCGAAACAAACCGAGAAAAATGTACACGTTGACAACAACATATCAGTAAATGTTGTACAATTGGTTGTCAACACTGGCTACAATTTGAAAATGTTTTCTGCTTGCTGCCTTGGGATTCAACAGCTAGTTCAAAACTATAGAAAAACGTATGTTTTTATCTTAAGTTTCGATCATGTCACCCTATTTTATCACCCTCAAGTCGGTGTGCCAGGCTCAACGACTGTATTCATCTGCTCAAATCAGTGGGCAGCCCTTTTTGCAGCTACAATGGACCAAAATATGGTAACGTAACCTGTGAGTAAGCCACTGCTTATTGCAATGTTGTGATAAGTATTATCGCTCTGGATGTGTTACTGACACTCGTAACTCGCCAAGAAGAGTTCTTTTCTCATTTATTACATGAAATTCCCAGTGTCCTGGAAACGCTGCACAAAAATTCGACTTGACTCTTTTTGCAACACGACATTTGGAGTCAAGTCAAATTTTGTTGAAACGAGACTTGACATTTGGACTTAAGTTGAGATAACTCATTTTTCCCACCAATGAATAACAACCTTAGTTGACTTATCTCCTTTTCCAACTTTCAAATTGAGCCATGTGAATTTTCCGTGACTTGTCTCCTTTTTGGGACTGCAAGGTGATCGTAAATGGAGCCAAGGGGAGTTATCCCCTTTTTCTGTGTCGATTTGCTCCCTTTCTATGGGGAGTTCAGGCAAAAGTTTAAAACAGTTAGATTCGAATTTTTTTGAAGTATTATATATAATCCATGCAAAAGTCATTTTTGGGATAAGTCGACTTATCCCCTTCTTCCGCTTCATGGATCATTTCGGAAAATACGTCACAAGACCCCGACCACCCTCCTCCCCCCACGTCACATCTCGTCACATCTGGCCATACCCCCTCCCCCCAAACGCGTGACGTAGTTTGTGCACGGCCCCTATACCACACACAAGAGGAGCGCGTGCCTCTCCACCCAACAAAATTCCTAACCGTAGCTTCCATCGAGAAGTAAGTTCGTAAAAACGATACTAGCGCCATCTAGCGGATCATTTGGGTTACAGACATAGAAGCAGCTTTGCGACTTTTGTCACAAGTGAACAATTAATCGCATTGGTCACCATTATTTGTACAAGTTACAAAAATTTGAATCTCTGCTAAAAGACTTCAGAACAAAATTCTTTTTTTCAGTTAGTCATATTTCTATACACGGGTTGGAAAGTTCCTATACATGGATAGGAATTTTCCTATACATTTTCGGCTTGAATACCAAAAAACCTATACAAATATATAGGAAAAGTCCTATACATGTATCGGAATATCCATGTTTCCTATACATGTATAGGAATTTTGCTAGACCACTGTATGGAAAAAGTCCGATCATTTTTTACAGTGTGGATTCTAGATTCAGATTTAGTGTAAAATAATCATGGATTTTTACGCATTTCTCCCGAGTAATGCGAGCCCTGATGTCTACCCTGACAACAAAACCTCACATTTTCAGACACAGTTGGCAAATCGCATGGAGCTCCATGGCGAGTGGCAAGCCGCCCTGGTCAAACTTCATAACCCAAACACAATCGTGCAATTGACGGAGGGAGAGAACGAAATCATTTTACAAACAGATCAAATGATAGACATTTTGACTGTCAACCCTGGTTGCTACCCCGGCAAAAAGGAGTTTCTCACCGCGGTGGGCGATGCTCTTGCCTTAGTAGCCAATAATATAAGGCCTGGCAAATGCTTTGAAGAAGACGAAGACGGCCAAATCATTTTCTATCCCTTTTTGCCGGGCATATAGTATGATGCGTGCTGTGCGTTCGTCCGTCCGTCCGTTCGCCCGTCCGTCCGAGGTCTTCTCGTGGTCCGATCTTCACCAAATTTGGTATGCAGCCTCCTAGGGTGAACCTAAGAACCGCCCGGTGACGGCTTTTTCGATCCGAGCCCCAGGGGCGCTGCTGCAGGTGCATCATGGTTTACATGGTGTACAGGAGGATCTCTGCAACGGAGGCCGCTAGAAGGGCATGTAGGGGTATTTTAGGAATCGGGGTGACGAAACAGGGACAACGGTGTTAATTTCGAGCCGATCGGAAAAGTTTGGGCCCAGGTTCGAATCCCGGTGGGGTAAAAATACGATCAAAATTTTCGACTCAAGGTGGACATTGTTTCATATGGGTAATTCCACGCCAAGTCACCACAGCCCCCGAATTCGATGGTGACGGATTAGGGATTTAAAGCCCGGTAATATTACCCGTAAGATTTGGTAACTTACGCGTAAATTACGGTAAGTTACGGTGAGGCGGTAATATTGGTAATATTGGCGTATACGCATATTAAGGCGCAAATCCCGTTCCGGCGGCGTTGCGGCAGTGCGTTTGAGCTTCCCGCGCGTCGGGCGAGCCCTGCTGTTTTGCCAAATGGCTGCTACTGCCCCCGCCTGGTCACAAGCGGCCGGTCAGGCAACGGGGCAACGCTGTAAGGGGAATACCTTTACGCTTCTCGCCGCAAGCAAGCTTCTGACGCTGGTGCTCGAGAGTGACGCCTTTGTTTCTGTTTTGAAAATCAAGAAAGGATACGCACGCCGCACGTCTGAAACAAAGGTATGTAGTTTGTAACTACGTGTGCATGCACACATATTGCTTTCGAAATGAAATTATTAAATATGGTCTGGATTCTGAATTCATTTGAGCTTGAGCCGAGCCTAGCCTACGCTACGCTACTGACCGGCACAGGGCAAAGTTCTCGATTTTTCCTGCCTGGCAGAAGAAACAGTTTCTACTTTGTTTTCACAATTATAAAAAATAATCTTGGGAAGTTTTGTGCCGAGTGCTTGCTCTTGCTGCCCCTGCCTTTTCGTGACGAACAGTGTACAGTTTTCTCAGTGTTATTGTTTACTGTTTATAGGTTATGAAGGAGCTGCACTATGGGGAAACCTAAGGAGCCGGCTCGAGGATGTTTCACCGAGTGCACAATAGACGGGAAGCTAACTGGAACATGCAAGTATTGTGGAAAGAAGTTTGTCCACAACACTACCCGAATGCGGGAGCACATCATGAAGCATTGCAATCAGGTTCCCGCTGAAGTCAAGCAGCGTCTCAGTGCACAAGCAGGCAGGGACACGCCGAACAGGATGGATTTTGACGAAGAGGGCGCCGCTGACAATCCATCTTCAGGGTTGGCTTGGCTGCTCAGTCAAAGAGACGTACGCGGTTGCGGCCGCGGCTATGGTGCGGGGGCTGGAAGAAGGGAGGGGCGGCGCGGGGCGGCGCGCGGCGCAGGGCAGGGGGTGGCGCGTGGCGGAGGGCAGGGCGGGGGAGGGGGACAAGGGGCGGGGCGGCGAGGGGTAGGAGGGGCCAAATCAACGGAGTTTAACTTTTTTTCTTTCATTTTTTGTAGGACTCGCGGCCGGCAGCGGGGACTCGGAGCTGCAGCCACCCGGCTCAAGTCGCAGCGCGAGCCCTACTCCATCTACCTCATCGACCACCTCATCCTCTTCAACCAACGCGTCATCAGCGGCGGTTTCGGTGGCAAACAAGAGGCTGGATCGATTTGTGGACCTCCTTCGCCCTCAAGAAAAGTCAAAACTGGACAGTTCATTCGCCCGTGCTGTGTATGCTTCAGGAATGCCCCTTTCTAGCTTTAACAACCCTTATTGGGCAACATTTTTCTCTCAACTGCGGCCTTGTTACGTGATACCGACGCCATATTTTTTGTCAGGCCCTCTTCTTAATGCAGAGTTTGCTGTATGTGAGGCTAAGAATTTAAAACAAATTCAGGAAGCTACTTCCTGTGGAATTTTAACTGACTCTTTCACTAACATTAGGCATGAAAGTGTGATAGATATTTATGTTACCACCCCTAAACCTGTATTATTTAAGCAGATATTCAGAGGGGAAAATAGGGAAACTGGTGTGTATGTTGGGACTGAGTTAATTCTTGTCATTAGGGAAGTAGGACCTCAAAAAGTGTGGTTACTTAAAACTGACAATGCCCGGAATATGCAAGTTGCATGGGACATTGTCACAACTGAATTCCCACATGTTACTGCTGCTGGATGTGCGGCCCACTGCTGGGACCTCCTCTTCAAGGACTTAATAAACACTGTAAGTTCCATGGGCAGGTACTACAAGAATGCTAGGACTGTGGTCAGAACTTTCAAAGTAAGTTCTAATATTCTAGCGGTATTTAAGAATAAGCAATCTGAAAGGTACGGCAACAAAGCTATCACTTTGAAATTGCCAGGCAAAACTAGGTGGGCAGGGGCAGGGGCATACTTCTCAACTCTGTTCTCAAGAACAAAGCTGCACTTCAAGAGACAGTGATCCATGAAAATGTAGACATTGATAGAAATGTGAGGAAATCTTTGTTAGAAGCTACGTTTTGGGATAGAATCAAGACTGTTGCAGAGATTCTCACACCCATCCACGCTGCTATTACGCTTATTGAAAGTAACCGAGCCCTCTTGTCAGATGTATACTATTTGCATACTGTTGTAAATAAGTGTATTATGTCAAATGTCTCCAAACTGCGCCCGAACAGAGAAGAGATGACGGCTGTGAAGGACCTTCTTCAAGACAGGTGGGGCTTCACTATCACCCCTATCCACATGGCCGCTTATCTCCTGGACCCTAGATTTAAAGGGAAAGATTTGGATGCAGAGGAGGTAGGCAAAGCTCTGCATTGCATTTCTCGCCTTGCTCGCCTGCGAGACATGGATGAAGGAGAGGTGATTGCAAGTATTGGGGCGTACAGAACAGAAACGGGCTTCTTTGGTGTTGAGTCTATTATGACATCAGCAGCTAATTTGCACCCTGCTGTGTGGTGGCGCGGAGTATGTTCTACCCAAAAAGTATCGAGCATTGCTGCAAGCATTCTGTCAATGCCCCCGACAGCTGCTGAGTGTGAGCGTGGATGGTCCGATCATGGGTTTGTTCACAGCAAGGGAAGAAACAAGCTGCTGAACACCAGAGTGACAAAGCTTCGCAAGACTCGGCGCACTTTACTCTCCATGCAGGAAAAATCATCAGCAGTGTACGCAAAGCCTTTGAGCGTCCCCGAGCTTGAAGAATATTTTGCCCAGTACCTCAGCAGCGCTAACGCTGCTGAGACTGAGCTCGGGGAAGAAGACGGTGAAGGTGACGCCGACGACCCGGGGGACGCTGACGGCACCGACGACGAGTCTTCGGAGGAGGAGTGGCTGCCGGAATCAGGCAGTGAAGAGGAGGAGGAAGATCATGAGCCGGTGGACGAGCCCCTGCGTCCTCCCCCGCATCAACAAAGAGTTCTCACTCCTCCTCCTCCTCATGACACCGCGGCTGCGCCTGTTCCTGTTCCTCCCAGGGCGACCCGCCGCACTGCTGCCGCAGCCGCGGGTACTGGTTCCGAGGGCCGACCCACCAGGACTCGCACATCACGCCCTCGTTAGAATGTCCGGGACCGGATTTAAGTAGAATTAGAATACATATGTGCGTACCTGTACCTGCCTATTGAATAGTATAATGGCTAATGACTGTATCGTTTACTGTACTTTTTTCCTTTCAATGTACGTGTTTATTTGAAAATATAATCTATTTTCAGCATTTTCGTATAAATTCTTGATTGTTTTAGAAAAATACCAAAATTACCGTAATATTACCGTATATTACCAATATTACCGTAACTTACGGTAAGGGTTTTAAATTACCGGTATTTTTAAATCCCTATGACGGATTTAGTCCACAGGGGTGTCTATCCACTCAAGGTGGTCCCCCGAGTCGCCAGATAATTTTTTTTTCATCTACTCCAAAGGGTTCAGATTCTGGAGCAATTTGAAGGTTTTGGAAAATTTTGTTGTATTGGATGGAAAGAATTGCTTGGCGAATGGCTATCCCTGATGGTATCAGGACCCCCCAGGAGTCCTTTGCACCACTAAGGACTACTCTATTCATGAAAAAAATTCTTTTTAAAAAAGTCATAAAACCTCCAAAATATTAAGAAAATACGATGAAAATTTTAGTAAAATGGAGCTACCAAAAATACGCGGTGCCTCAAACTTGACGACTCTTGGCCCAAAACTTGCTTATCCTTGGCCGATAATGCCCACAAAATTTCAAATCCGGCCCAGCTTATTTACACCTGATTGGTCCAACTTTTATGCTTTTTCACCCAAAACATGAACCGAAACCTTTCCGGCATGAACCAAAGTGCTCGTCTTGGTTCTTGAAATCACTTTTTGACTTGGCATTGACCACCCAACATCATTTCAAGGTGGACATTTCACTTCTCTTGCAATGCCGGGGCATATTTACCATTATCTAACCTAAAAGCTAACTTTTTGGGTCAAAAAGTGGAAATCGATTCTTGCAGTGAGCACCAAACCACTTCCACCTAACCCTTCTGCACAGACTAGGTCCCCTGGTTCATTTCACCAACCTGTTGAAGAATTTGGCACATAGGCAAGTTGATTCTGACTCTCCTTCGTCCACGACGATTCCCTGACTGATAATGAAACTCAGGCAGCAAGGGGCAGACCACAAAACACAATAAAAACCCAGCATTTTTGTCCAAAGTTGTTCCTTACTAAGTTTGTTTGGCTTTTCAAATCGTCTGCTGCTCTGTGCTCAACCTCAGGGATGAGAAAGTTGTAAGAACCATGTTTAAGCGCATGTTTGCACACAAATGCAAATGTATTTTACCTAATAATTCACATTCACAAAAGAGTTGTGAAAGAAAAAAATGAAAAAAGTTTTTACAACCACACAAAAAAATAATAAAAACTTTTTTACCAACACAAAAAAAAACTAAAAAAATGTAAAAAGTTTTTTTAAAACAAAAATTATTTTTTTTTAAATTATTAAAGTTTGTATTTCCGTTTACTGACACAGCTGAAATTGTGAGGTGGATAATAACCATGAGATGGATGACAACCAAGAGATAGTCCTGTATCTTAATACTTAAATGAGTAAATAATATGGTAGGTTTGGTTCCGTTCAAAGCTCTACAGTAACCTCTACTTTAGAAAAGTGTTTTAGGCTTACATTGCAAATACTGTTGCTGAAAGCGATCTCATAAACTCCCTGTAAAAATTGTTTTTAAGGAGATGTAATCGCCTCAATTTGAAACAACCCATAAAAATAGTTGTATATACCTATATATCATTTCTTTTAACCAATTTCATTTATAAAAAAGTTTCCTTCTTTCACAATAATGTTCTTCTTGGATGCCAGTTTCAGTTTAGTAGACCAAACATCTCATTTGTAAAAGAGATCACTGGAAAGAACAAGGCAATTTCACTTAGCAAATGCCTTTGATATTTCTTTTGTTAAGTGTGATGAGACCAATTGTTGCAGATTAATAGAGACGCCCCAAGCAGAAGTAATTCTATTTTTTTGTGAATTCAAAGTCCTCTGGTAATGAATAGCTGTTGACAGAAAGTGCAAATGACATGGCACTCACTCATCACAGTTTTTGTATCAAAATTAATTTGTGTCCAAGAATGAAGTGTGACAATCCGAGAATAGGTAATCCCGGGAAATCCGTTGATCCAGTAGACACCCAGCCACACTCAGCCTAGCAGAAGTCTGTTGCGTCAGCCTCTACACTGCCATTCTGGGTGTTCCGAAACGACACGCCTTAGGCGTACGCCACAGAAAAAGGGTACGCCTTTTGGCGTATCGAAACGATGCGCCTTAGGCGCACCGCTTCTGCACACCTTGAGCGGATAGTCGTGCATGGTCAAGGCCACCGAGATGCGATTTCGGTCGGGGCAGGGTGCGCACATTGCACACACCTTAGCCCTATGACCGGCCATGCTCAACTTAAGGTACGTAGAATGTGCACAAGCTTGGGGCGCATGTGGGCTTGACGCTTGGCCTATGAAAGGAACCAAGATGTGTGCATTGTACGCACCCTGACCTGAAGCAGATCTAAGTGCTTAGGGTCTAAAGGATATTGACCATGGTGGATGCCATTTGCCAAGGTGTGTAGATACGGTACGCCCAAGGCGCATCGTTTCGATACGCCTAAAGGCGTACCGTTTTCTGTGGCGAACGCCCTAGGCGTGCTGTGTTGGAACACCCAGAATAGCAGTGTAGCCACATGGCTACGTAGTGGTCGTAGTTCGGCGATCCACCGATAGATGTTTTTCGTCGCAGGGAAGGACGTGCAGTGCAGGATGTGGTGGGGGAATAGAAGTTGAAGTTGTTGTCATTCCCAGCGTCCGTTTCCGTCTCCCTCGCAGCGAAGAAGACTAGCACGCGGCTGGACGGGTGGACTTTTTGAGGCCGTTTGAGGCTTTGGATGCGGGTGCCACCTCACGCCATCTTTATCTGTTTATAGAGTCTACTGATACGAAGTTAAAGTTCTTAGGGGGACTGTTGTTGCCTTTGACTGGTGATAACCATTAGGCTTTATCATCAATTCGTTCATTGTACGATTTTTCCTGTGCGAACCAAAATGCGGGTAAGAAAGTGTTGATGACAATGGTCGTTAAGATGATTCAAATCATGAGATATGGTCATAACTCTTGCTATTTATGTTTCGGATTGTTTCAGTTTCGAGGTTATCTCTTTCTTTTGCTTGCGGTTCTGGCTGCGACTGCGTCAGCACTGAGCTGATAGCGTTACGGCTCGGAGTGGAATGGTTCACGGCTTCGGAAGGATGGCTAGACCGTTTCAAGAAACGCAACAAAGTTACCTACTTGAAGGTGTCGTGTGAGTGTGCTGACGTCTCGGCCGAGACAGTCCAATCCTGGATGGAAAAGTCCTCCCTTGGCACTTGAAGGGGTATGAACTGCGTGACATGTACAACGTCGACGAGCTGGGGCTCTTTATCAACCTGCTCCCGGAGAAGAGCATGGTTTTGGCCGATGAGCCGGATGCTGGCAAGGGCAACAAGGGGAGCAAGGCTCGGGTGACTGTTCTGCTGGGGAGCAACGCGGACGGGTCCGACAAGTTGCCGCCCCTTGTCATCGGCAAGGTGGTGAAGCTACGATGCTTTGCTGGTATCAGGCGATTTCCCTGCCCTTACACAAGCCAGAAAACGCCTGGATGACGGCGAAGGAGTTCACCAGCTGGGTCAGAAATAAAGATGAAAATGCCCGGGAAGTTTCCGGAAACATTGTAAAAACAGAGTGTTCTTTTCTGTTTCTTTCCCTAGCCTCGGAAAAATTGGAGAGATTCATCCTGAGAAGTAGGCAAAACGCCCGACTTTTCGCCTGTAAGTAGGCAAAAAGCATATCTTCATCTCTGTGTGAGGACGATTCTTAATGCACTTATACTATTTATGCCTTTTTGTTTCCTTTTTGTGCGTTTTTTGTGGGGTAAGTTGTGAATAAAGGGTTGCCAGTGGAAGTAAAAGTCCAACGAAACAGAAACGTAGTGGGTTTCATTCTCATTCCATTGTAGAGCCTTAAAACCAATTTATCCATTTTTTCCGGTATTTGTCGATTTTTTCCTATTTTAACGGTTTCTTTCGGACACTTTGAAAGTTTCCGGAAAATTAGCATCTCTAGTCAGAAAATTTGATGCAAGGAAAATAATTGAAAAGCGAAAGGTCCTGCTCTTCGTTGACAACTGTCCAGCCCATCCCATTGTCGACGGCCTGACGAACACCAAACTTATATTTTTGCCCAAGAACTGTACCTTGAAGTTCCAGCCGATGGACATGGGAACCATCAAGAACTTGAAACATCATTACAGGACGAGGCTTGTCCAGCGCCTTATCCATTTTATAGGGAGAACAGATGTCCAGAAAAAGGACTTCTTCATCAACATGTTCCAAGTCCTGCACTTTTTAAGGGTAAGTTTAACTCCAGACGTCTTGCTGTCTCCCCCCCCCCCTTTTCTGTACTTGTTTGTAACTGCAATGTTTCGTTACAGTATGCTTAGGAGCAAGTTACACTGACCACTATCCAGAACTGATTCCTTAAGTCCGGTTTTCGGGTCGTGGGGGGAGAAGGAGGAACTTGCTGCACCACCCGAACCTACTGTGGAGGCTGCCGGCAGAGCACGTGGACGCGGACGAGCGACACTGCATCGTGGCCGGGGATCTGGAGCTGGAACCGGGCGCGGACGAGCAACTCTACAGCCTGGCCGAGCATCTGGAGCTGGAAGCGGACGCGGCCGGGGCCGTGGTCGCCCCCGAGGCCGGGGCCGTTCTCTGAGCCACGAAGAATCCGACCCGGATTATGACTTGTCCGAGCTGCAATCCACTTCTGACGAAGAAGAACAGAGCGCTGACCAGGAGAGCAGTGCCGATGAGGAAGACGACGAAGACGACCGAATCTTGTGTTCAAAATCACCGGTTAACCGCATTCTAATAACAGGGAAAGTGGCGATACAAATCGGCAACTTTGGTCCGTCCCGTACATTTTAAACATTCGCAATTGCTGTCGTATTTTAGCCCATAGTGATGCGAATCTCTGTCGGAAACTAAATAGATGTTACTTTCGTCATCAACACCCTTAACGTATGAAACCATGACTACCTCGAAATAAAGATTACGGTCGTATGTGACGGAAACGGCACTCGACCGCCTGGGTCCAGTTCGGGGTCAAAAAGGAAAAATTTTGGTCGCATTTGACCCTACCGGGATTCGTAAGTGGGTCTAGGGTCAAAATGGATGCCATTTTCGTCATCAGCACCCTCTAAAACATACGAAACAATGTCAAGCACGAGTTGAAAATTTTGGTCGTATTTTACCCCACCGGGGTTCGAACCTGGGCCTGGGGTCAAAATGGATCTCATTTTCGTTATCGGCACCCCAGAAAACATATGAAACAAAGTCAAACTCGAGTCGAAAATTTTGGTCGTATTTTACCCCACCGGGATACAACCCTGAGTCTGGGGTCAAAATGGATCCCATTTTCGTCGTCAGCACCCTCGAAAACCTATGAAACAATGTCCAACTCGAGTCGAAAATTTTGATCGTATTTTTACCCCACCGGGATTCGAACCTGGGCCCAAACTTTTCCGATCGGCTCGAAATTAACACCGTTGTCCATATTTCGTCGCCCCGATTCCAAAAATACCCCTACATGCCCTTCTAGCGGCCTCCGTTGCAGAGATCCTCCCGTACACCATGTAAACCATTATGCATGTGCAGCAGCGCCCCTGGGGCTCGGATCGAAAAAGCCGTCACCGGGCGGTTCTTAGGTTCACCCTAGAAGGATGCATACCAAATTTGGTGAAGATCGGACCACGGGAAGACCTCGGACGGACGGACGAACGCACAGCACGCATCATACTATATGCCCGTCCTCCGATATTTATTTTGATAATTAATACGGGACGGGCCAAAAATCACCGACGAAGTTATCGGTCACCGGTTGGTTACATTCCACCGGTTTCACAGATCACCGTCGAAAGCGAGCTTCAAGTCTATTTTTTAGTGTATATGTTAACAAAATACGCACTCTGTCGCTCAAAATACAAGACAAGATATAAAGATTCCTTAATGAGTGACAATGAACGGCATTGTTCGTGATCCCCTTTGTTAATTGTTTCAAGAAGTAAAAAGTGTTCTTTTTCACCACCATTGTGAAAAAAAACCAGCGGTGTTTTGGTTCATCACCGGTGATTTTAGCATGACCGGAGATTTTTTTTTCTCCAGTGATGAAAAATTTACCGGTGATACAAAAATAACGGGTGCTATATTGGTCACCGATCACCGGGGCGACGGGCGGTGATTCAAATCACCGTCACCGTTTTCAAAATCGAATCACCGCACAGCCCTAGTCTAGACCCCATAAAAGCTCGTGTCCGTTTGAAGATTGTCCTGACCCCTTTTAACGATTTACCTAACCCTGTCCTGACCCTTTGGTCTGACCCTTTTCGCTTAACAATTGTGACTAAGACACTGTTTCGAAAGATTACCACTGACATATTGAAAAGTTTTTTTCTGAAAACTGATAAAAAAAAAACACTTACTCTAACTGCCAAACATCTCACTGTCAGCAGGTTATGCATACCCTCATTACATATGCAAAAACCTAATTTGAAAAACAATAATTTTGTAATTCTTTTTTATAGGTTACAATGATTTTAAGAGAAATGCCTATGCAAGACAAAGAATACATAACAGCTCAAGAGATTTACCAATGTTTTCCAGACATTCCAACTTTATTGTCAGTACTAATATACTGTCCTGCAGCATGTGATATCCATGCCAAATGGATTCCTTTTTTCAAAATATACGCTCAAAAAATGCTGGAACACGCAAACCAAAAGATGCAAGATATATTTTGAAAATCATTACTGTACACAGGTTATCAAAATTGAGATAAAACAAATCTCAGATGGCATGTCAGACAATAAGAAGTTTGTAGAAAATGAAGATCTATATGAGGAACTCATGGACTTAACCGGTGAGCAAAGTATCAATATCCTTAGACATTACCTAAATGGATTATCTTCGTTCCATTAAAACATTTAATGTAACTTCAAATGATACTAACTAAAAATTATAACTTACAATATTGTTATTGAGTGCGATTGTAAGGGACTTGGAGGGAAAGGATGAGTCAGAGGTCTCGTAGAGACAGGAGCGTTCTGTATTGACAGTAAGTGACCGAGTACAGAATGGTAGCTGGCGCCTGGTAGCGCGCGCTTATATAACAGGTGCAGAAGAACATAGGGAAGAATAAGGGTGGAGTGGAGAATGGGGGTGCATGGCGAATGGTATGGTGAGGGTAGGGTATTTAGGGGAAGAACAGTACGAAGAATGGTAGGTCCTGGCCAGGATCCGTAGGGCAGTGGTAGTAAACATAGGGGAATGACAGCTAGTAAGTCGTGCTCTGGTTATGTTCTCTATTGTTCATTTCACAACACCACTCCTAGACCAACGAGTTTAACATAATCATTGTATAATATATTTAAAACCAAACCCGCACAGTATTATTTGTGTGAGATGTCATTTACCAGAACTACGAGATAAAGAAATGGCGAGTGCAGAATCGTCCGAAATGGAGATCGGTCTTTGTTCGAGCGACCCGAAAGAGATCGGTCTTTGTTCGAGCGACCTGAAGGAGATCGGTCTTTGTTCGAATCACCCGAAGGAGATCGGTCTTTGTTCATAGGACCTATCGTTGGGCAGGTTGATACATGTGTCAGAGCTCGGTCCCCAATGTCTTCTGAATTCTCTATAATTTTCTTGGGTTTTGGCATGTAAGTGGAGGCAGCTGAAAAATTAAATAAGAATATGAAGTTCAAAAGGCAAATGAAAAGTACCTGCCTTTACACACAAATAAATACAAACCTTGTATTGTGTGGCCTCTCATATGATTTTTAAAGGAGCGAGAGTCAACATACGCCTTCAGACAATGAGTACATATCAACTGGGGCTTAACGGATGGTTTCTTTCCCTTTTTACTCTGCACTGTCTGCACTGGAACTTTGGGCACTTGAAATACAGGTTGAGGTATGTCCTGCTGTGGCCCCATAAGAGTGAATGAAACATCATTTGGATCAAGGTGCACAGCAAAGCTGACATTTAAATTAGCAGGTGGTACTGCAAAAAATAAAGCCAGGGCCAATACACATAACTGGTATGTCTTACATTCGACCAGACCAGAATAACACTAGACATAACAACATAACCTACACTCTATGCTCACCTTGATTACCGTGAACATCACTTATATGGTTCAAATAGTAGTGATTTTTCTGGTATTTCTTGTTGCAGTTAGGGCAAATCAGCTGTGGTGGGGTTCTCTTACTTGGTGTCGAAGTGACAACCGTATGTGGAGGCAAGGTTTTGAATAGGTTGTCGTTTTCATCCAGTGGAGACGAATCCATTCCGTATTACTTCACCCATTCAACACTGGTACACATTCTAGGACACAATGATATTCCACTCACCTAATACCTCTCCCAATTAAATTTGATGCCTATTTTAGATGATGAAACACAGTTCTCGACCCTCACATTCTGTCTAGTAAACAACAACACCGGCCGGCACGATTCTCGATTCCCCCCGGCGACATTTCCCTCAAGCGGGGAAAAGTAGCGCGGCGCCGAGACCGGCCGCGCATGCGCACTAGTGGCTGCCCGCAGCCAGGGCTGGCAGCCAGCTGCCGCCAGGCGGCTAGCCGTCAGGCAGCCAGCCGCTGCGGACCTCCCGGCGCGCTGCGTTACGCGACTTCATGCATGTAGAGTGGGTACCTCATGTCACCCGATTTCAAAAAGGAAAAGATCTCCGGATGTAGAATTTCTTTCCGATTCTCCTCGATCCCTCCAAATAGCTGTCCGACGCATCGTTTGGGCTCAAATTGGTGCAAACCTCGGCCAGGCGGCGTTTCGGCCCGATTAAGCTGGGACTCCAGGGCGCCCTTCTCTCATGAGTACATCGACAAAGAATATGATGAGTGGGACAAACAAGTTAAAGCTGGGAAAAATGTTATTCCAGAGCCATGAGGAGAAATACCCCCACCAGTCATAAAAAAGAAACTCAGTGAAGACCTTGTCTCCACAGGTCTCCTGCTCCAAAACCTGCTTAATAATTTGTGGACAGCAACGGAAGAAGAATGTGGAGCTCCTTTATGCAAAAAAGTATTGAAAGACATGTATTTCTGTGAAGGATGCAGAGAATACTACCACTTAGTGTGCATCCGAGACACAAGACTGGCACCAAATACCCAGGAACATTATCTGTGTCCTCAACACACAGGCAAAATGGCTACCTTTGGCAAACGCAATGTTTCCAAACCAGTTCGCCTTCGTAAATCACTTTCATAAGAAGTGCTATGAACCATTAGTGCCATTTGTTATTTTCACAGCATTTTGTTATACTTTTCTAAGTCACTTTTGTAAGAAGTTTCAGAGCAATTTTTTAAATCTCTGTTTATTATGTTTCTCGCACTTTTTACTGCTTTGATTATAAGCATTATAATAACATGTGCAGAGGAACATTATCTGTGCGATTTAAATTTATCACAGGATTTTGTCCTGGTTGTTCCATTTTTTTAAAGTCAATGTTGAAAGTCACTTATATAAGAATATCTACTTAGTGACGTTATGTTTCTAGTAGTTTTGTACTATATCAATTATAAGCATTATGATTATAAATTTTTCTAAAGGTTTTAGATTTTGTACATCTTTTTCTCCCAAAAAGATACTGAAATTATTATGGTTTAAGTAAATAGGTTTCAAATCTGTTTGAGTTCGTTGATTCTTTTTCTTAATATTTATTAGCACCGCTGGTGCAAACAAGAGCAAAAACCTTTGCATTCAAATCACAATGGCTGATGAATTTCGACGAATTTCGTCATTCACTACATTTTAGATCCGTCCAGTCCAGATTCCCTCCCTTCAAAATAACGGCCATTTAGCGGGTTAGCTTGGAAGTATGAAAAATGTATTCGTCTGGTGCAAATAACGTTTCTAGTGTTGTGCACACCAGCTGGTGTACGTTGTGACCAACGTGTTATACGCCCCAGCCAGGAAACTGGATCATCTTAAATCGTTTAAATCAAAAATATTTCGCTTCTAATTTCAAGTTCATGTATGATCATGAGTCAGGGTAGGAAAGTCTCTACTCTCCAACGCATTCTGCCCCACCGAGACTGTGGCACCATCTGATCCACCACATCTGCCGGGGCATATAACTATTTTGGGCTAATCTGCACCAGCTGGGGCGCAAAACATTTTCGCTCTGAAGCACACCAGCTGGGGCATAGTAATGAAAGGAATATAATATGCACCAGTGATCCCGGCCCGGGATCACTCTGGGGCGCATAACGTTTCTCCTCTTATCCGCACCGAACTGGCAGGTGTGTACAACGCTGTGGGCCTTGTTCGCACCAGCGCTGGTGTTTATAATAATATCCGTGCAATAGAGTGACGGCAGCTTTTGAACACATGCACCTAACATACTCAACCACTTTTTCAAATAAAATTTAGTCGGACTCACCAGGGTTAGTGAACTTTGGCAGTGATGAAAGGAGGTGCCTGCTGGGAGTAACGTGGCAAGCAGCAGGACCTGGCAACAAATACAGACGAAATTTAATATAAATATTTCCATCTAGATGTCGGAAGCAAACAATTTTGTTTAAATTTGGCTTACTAGACAAGGATGATGAAGAGTATGAAACCAGCCTCTCATTTGCATCGGAGGGAGAGGGAATTAGCTCCGTGTCAGAATACCAGGTGCCAGCTCCAGGATTGATCGATTGTGGGTGTAGCATGAGAAGCTCTGAAGGAGTGAAGCCGGACACCACATCCGATTCTAAAAAAACAAACAGATTTCTTGAGAAACTAAAGCAAACTTATGGTCGAAATGGTTTCTACACTAAATTTTTGATGGGACATTAAGAGAAATGTATGCAGAAATTTACAAACCTGCAGATAAACACTGAGCTGTGCTTTGTGGCACATTGTTTTGTGGACTGTTGGGCTCTGGTTCTTTTGCTTGTTCTGCATCAAGTTGAACAGCATCTTGTTTGACAGCAGCAGGTTTGGTGGAAACGGGTACTCCGCTGTTTTCTGAACATAGTCTTGTTTTAGTGACCGATGATGCCAGGCAATGTTTGGGCAATGAAGCTTTCTTTTCATGTGTCTTGTTCAGAGCTTCAATAGAAATTTGTCGACCTATTGATAAAAACAATATTAATTTTTGATTGAATGTGATAAAAAAACTAGTTAAAAGTAAATAAGTTATGTTACCTGATGACTGGGTTGCTGGGGTACAACTAGATGTCGCCGAAAATGCATTTTCGGCCACAGAAAAATATAGCTCAGCATCACGGCCGAAGGCCTCCCCCTGGCTAGTAGCATCAGTTTCAGTCGACGTTTGGCAGTCATCAGGATGAAACAAGAAAGAAAAACGGCAAGAAATTAATTCAATCAGACAAATTTATCAAAATGAAAACGTGCAAAATTAAGTGAGAGAGTGGAAAGTCAAATTTAAACGTTTAAATTCAAAGGGTTGAACGGTATAAACTCCAAATCGACTTGAAGCTAAGTTCGTGAAGGCATGGTAGAAAATTTTGAGAAACTTCGTTTTTTTGTTCAGGAGGGAGTGGTGTTGTGAAATGAACAATAGAGAACATAACCAGAGCACGGCTTACTAGCGGCCATTCCCCTATGTTTACTACCACTGCCCACTGCCCTAAGGATCCTGGCCAGGACCTACTATTCTTCTTACTGTTCTTCCCCTAAATACCCTAGCCTCACCATACCATTGGCCATGCACCCCCACTCTCCACCCTTATTCTTCCCTGTGTTCTTCTGCACCTGTAATATAACCGCGCGCTACCAGGCGCCAGGTACCATTCTGTACTCGGTCACTTACTGTCAATAGAGAACGGTTCTGTCTCTTACGAGACCTCTGACTCATCCTTTCCCTCCAAGCCCCTCACAATCGCACACTATAACAGTACGAAAGAGTATAATCCGTCAACGTGGACACATTAAAAAAAAAAGAAAATATCGTCAGAGTCTTACCAAAATTAATTAAGAAGCAAAATGGTGATAATGAAGCTTATTTTAGACAGTGCGTACGTCTTCACGTGCCATGGAGAAATGATGGTGATGTGAATGATGAAAATGAAACATGGGAAGAAATGAAATCATTAAAGCTATTGAGTGCAGATCATCATTATCATGAAGGAGATGAATATGAATGAGACACTGATGATAGAGATAATGAAGTAAATGAAAACCTGACTGAAGACCTCATTGCATCAAGACTACGACCTGAAAAGAAAAACTTATCTGTTGATCTTCGAAATAGAGACATTGATAAAAACTTCAATTGGCATGATGTTTTTAAACAATACGAGAAATATAGTTCAATGGCTGACTTGGAAGGATACATTGAAAAAATGAAATCAGAACCATCTACAAAACACAGAGAAAATTCCATCCCAAATGTAGAATTGAGCAAGAATCAACAAGACGTCATTGACATTATAAAGCAGCAACTGATTGAACTAAAATAAATCTACCAAAACTTATAGGAAATTGAAGGAAAATTGAAGAAAAACATAATTGTTCTTCTGCACGAAAAGGATCTACTGAATCTGCTGAAGTATTTGATTGAATCCAGTGTTGCCAGAAGTTTGGTTCGCCGCCCCGCCGCCAGAGCGCGCGGAAATCGCAAAAACCGCGCACGTTCAAATAGCCCAAAACCGCGCGCTTCGCGCGCTGAAATAGCCCAATTTGCGGGTTTTTATTTAGAAAAAAAGGGATAATACCAATAAAAAAAACACTGAAAGTACAAAATTGTTCATATAAACTTAATTCTTTACTTGCATTGAGCATCCACTTCAATTAAAAAACTAACTAATCAGACTTGTCAATTGGTAACAAACATTTTAGGGTTTTTAACTACAAAATAGGGTACTTCGGAGATAACCCAGATCGGAAGTCAGCGACAGAACGGGAGAAACAAAAGAGCATCGGGAGGCTGTGGTGGTGAGGGGTCTAAATCGGCGGGGTGGGGGTGAAGGCGGCGCGCGCATGCTGCCCCCACTCCACCGATTTCGACCCCCACCACCGCTCAGCATAGCCCCCCGACGCTCTTTGTTTGTCCCGTTCTGTCGCTGACTTCCGGTCTAGGTTATCTCCGAAGTACCCTATTGCATTACAAAATTAACTAATAGAAAGTTTGCTGTAAGGTAAGGACACCGTCAACTTCTGTGGCGTCGATTAGATTGAGAAGGTCGTAATCCTCATCGGGAAGGACATAGGTTCTCGCCTCTGGGTCGTCCACAAGCTCCTCTTCATCGAAGCTAGCTGATGGCAAAATAGGCTCTCCGTCGCCCTCCTCGTGCAGTTTATTGGCTGAGCGATTAGCGAAGCTAGTTACTCCAGTGGGGTTGAAAAGTTTTGTCTGTCTGTCTGTCTGTTTGTCTGTTTGTGTGTCCGCACTACTCCTCCCAAACGGCTCGGCCGATCGAGACGAGATTTTGCAGGGTTGTTGGGCATATCCTTGGCTCGCCACACGCCGAAATTCAGCTCTCTATCTCAAATAATTTAGTCGCGCCAACGAAAAAACACTAAAAAAAGGCAGAAAAAGTGCAACTTTTCAGT
The DNA here is from genome assembly GCA_030522485.1 of Stenchaetothrips biformis. NCBI lineage: Eukaryota > Metazoa > Arthropoda > Insecta > Thysanoptera > Thripidae > Stenchaetothrips > Stenchaetothrips biformis. The sequence goes on from CM060100.1 coordinate 10,621,726, forward strand.
GACTTTATATTTTAGAGACATTTTTACACGATTTCGTATGGCTTTGAAGGTGCTGATGACGAAAATGAAATCAATTTCGACCCCTGACCAAACTTTTACCAGCGAATTGGCTACCTGGGCCCGAATTTACTAACATAATCAACTTTAACCCTTCATCTCGAAAAAAGGGGGTCGACCGACTAAAAAATTTTATTGCAGATGTCGCTAGGTCTCGGCAAGACCTTTTCAAAGAGGGGTTGGAAGGGGGGTCTAGGAGCCCGACTTCATCAGTTGGCCGTATCAGGATCTTGAAAAAAGGGGATCGACCGACTACAAGGTAGGTTTACGCCAGACCGTGTCTTGTCGTAACAGGCTTCGCGATGCTGCGCCAGTTTAGACAATCCACGCCTGGCGTCACACCTACCTTGGCCTGCGGCGCTTCCCTGCTTGCCTTCGGCAAGCTGTCAAGGATTTTTGAGGCATTGAGTAATGCACCACGTGAAATCTGCAATAAATTTTTTTAGTCGGTCGATCCCCTTTTTTCAAGATCCCGATTCGGCCAACTGATGAAGTCGGGCTCCTAGACCCCTCTTTCGACCCCTCTTTGAAAAGGTCTTGCTAAGACCTGTCGAAATCCGCAATAAAATTTTTTAGTCGGTCGATCCCCGTTTTTCAAGATCCTGATTTGGCCAACTAATGAAGTCGGGCTCCTAGACCCCCCTTCCGCCCCCTCTTTGAAAAGGTCTTGCCGAGACCTATCGAAATCTGCAATAAAATTTTTTAGTCGGTCGATCCCCTTTTTCAAGATCCTGATTCGGCCAACTAATGAAGTCGGGCTCCTGGACCCCCCTTCCGACCCCTCTTTGAAAAGGTCTTGCCGAGACCTATCGAAATCTGCAATAAAAATTTTTAGTCGGTCGACCCCCTTTTTTCATTATGAAGGGTCGAAGTTGATTATGTTAGTAAATTTGGGCCGAGGTAGCCAATTCGCAGTTAAAAGTTTGGTCAGGGGTCGAAATTGATTTCATTTTCGTCATCAGGAACTTTAAAAACATAAGAAACCATGTAAAAATGTCTCTAAAATATAAAGTCACTAAAAAGTTGCACTTTTTCTGCCGTTTTTTTAGTGTTTTTTCGTTAGTACGACTGAATGGAATGAGATAGAAAGCTGAATTTTTGCGTGTGGCGAGCCAAGGATATACCTAACAACCCTGCAAAATCTCGTCCCGATCCGCTAAGCCGTTTGGGAGGAGTAGTGAGGACACACAAACAGACAGACAGACAAAACTTTTCAACCCCACTGGAGTAACTGGCTTCGCTAATCGCTCAGCCAAAAAAATTTTATTGCAGATTTCACGTGATGCATTTCTCAATGCCTCAAAAATCCTTGAGACAGCTTGCCGAAGGCAAGCAGGGAAGCGCCGCAGGCCAAGGTAGGTGTAACGCCAGGCGTGGATTGTGGTAACTGGCGCAGCATCGCGAAGCCTGTTACGACAAGACACGGTCTGGCGTAAACCTACCTTGTTATACATGGACGATGTGAACCTTCTTATCATATCCTGGGTGGGCTTAAATGTTGTACAGCAATTGCCATGAGCCTGAAACAAAACCGTGCGAGTGGCACCAGCCTGGGGTAGTGACAAAAAACAACGCACCGCGAGGCGCTACACCATGACTCCAGAGTCTCTTGACGTACCTTCATATGGATTCAGAGGTGCATCAAGGCGTCGAGCATGAGCAATTGTAGGCGATTTCGCCGCTTGGTTTTCAAAATGCTCATGACACTAAATGCCCGCTCCACGACGGCATTACTAACGGGTATTGTTAGGTTCTTTATGGCGAAAAGGGCCAGCTCCTTGAAGGGCTGCTCCTTTGCACCGTTCCTCAGTCTCAAGACTGCAGTCCAGAAGTCAACAATATCAATCGTATCCACAGATTCTGTTGAGGTAGGACATATTTCCCGGAAGGTGAGCGTTCCCAACTCAATCCACTCAGACTCAAGAACGTCCGAATCGAAATTCGGCCCTGGATATAAAATAAAAATTAAAAGAAAAGGAAGTTAAATTATCGAAACAAAGAGCAAACGTTAAATTGAAGGAAAGTGTCAGTCCTGTACCTGCATTCTCGGTCGGTAATTGTTGGAAAGTAGGCCTTTCTTCCCTTGCCAAAGCCAATTTCGGCGTGAGATATTTCAGCTTCCTCACGGACTCTAAGTTTGAAGGAAGCTTGTCAAGAAGCAGTTTGCAGAGGGTAAAGATGTATTCGCAGCATTTGAGGCGCACTTCATTTAGGCGAGCCTCTGGTATCTTAGTGGCCAGTGCAGTTTTGACGAAAGTATCCCCGAGTATGACCCGATCCGTGGGCAGGAGGTTCTCTTTGTTCGCCAAAGCTTGGCGCAGAGCCGCGACTTCATCCAGTCGGAGCATGCCTGGGCGGTCGTTAACCGGAACACTCGTCGGCTTGAGGACCCTATTGGCCAGGGCGAACACCAAAGTTCGCAAGTCAGAGTACAACTGCGTCACATCGGCGTGGGTGCGCTCAAATGCTGACCTGACTTTCTGGACTCTAGTCAGGATGGTTTTCAGGAAGACAATGTACAGAAGATTTGCATCGTCTTTGTACATTTTCCCGAGCTGCGCTGCCTTTGGGTCACCCTAAAACAATAGGAAAAGTACACAAAATTAACACTTTGTAAACTTAGATGCACGGCAAAAAAAAATCCCAGATGATCGCGCCTACCTTCGGTCCAGCTCCAGCCATCTCAAAAAATCCACCCAACTCATACCACTGATCAAAGATTATTAGGTTAGGTTAGGTTGTAGACATTCTATAAAAATTAACCCATGTAAACCCAGGAATAAAAGATTTAGTAGGTCCATTAATATTCATCACTAATATGATAATAGAGCAAGAAAAATATTCGTGTCCACTAAAGAAAACAAAAGTAAGACCTGTGCATAAAAAAGATACGAGAGAAAAACCACATAATTATAGGCCAGTGGCACAGACTTCTTGCTTTTCAAAGGTTATAGTGAAGGTTTTATTAGACATTGTTATCCAATTTTTCGATAACAATTAGGTGATCTCTGATGCTCAATTTGGATATCAAAAGGAAAAATACGGATGCTAAAGTTAAATTTGCGCATACTGTGACAAATAGTAAGAGTAAAAAGATTATGGCAGTTTTTTTAGACATTAGTAAGGCATTTGATTGTGTGGACCATGAAATACTGTTACAAATATTGGAAAGATATGGTATCCGAGGGAAAATGCTGAGTATATTAAAAAGCTACCTGGAAGACAGAGAGGGTGGTGGGGGGACTAGCCGAGCGTGCGCGCACGGGTCGCAGCCTCTCCCGTATTTGTCTCGTTTTTGGTGGTATAAAGGTAGGTCCGGTGGCTGACTTTGGTATCATCGGACGCGTAGTGTGACAGTGCTTGTGTGTGATTGTTCGTGCGTCGATCGGTGTAGTTTTGTGCGAGTTATGGACATTTTTGGTTCCTCCGTGTGCTCCCTTTGTTTCCCCTCATGGCGAAGCTGCCTGCGGAGTGAGGTTATGTGGTCCTCGCGCTGCCAGCTCTCTGAACGGCGTCCTGCCCCCGCCCTAACTCTCAGCAGAGGGTCCCCTCGTCTCCGCAGCCGCCTGCACCACCTGCCCACCTGCCGACCATCCGGATGAATTCAGGTGACTCTGTGTCGTCCGTCGGGGTCGAGTGCCCCGCTTGGGCTGGGTATTCCCCGTCCCGTTGCTTAACAAGTGCGGGGCTCTGCCGTGCTCCATGCACGTTGCGGTCTGTCTAGTTTAGTCAAGCTGATCCTGGAATGGGACGCGTGGTGTGGCGAGGCGGGCGCGTGTCACGTGGGCTGGGGGGAAAGTGGGGGGGGGGGGGGGGTTGGTCGCCTGGACCATGGTAGTACGCCAAGTAAGGGACAAATATCACTACAACCTTGCACTTCGTGAAAAAAAAGACCACTTTTCACCTGGTTTGCACTTGGTTTGTACCGCGTCCGATGATGCAAACGCTCTGAAAACGTCATTTCGTAGATGATGAGGCACTTCTCGTCCCTTGCTGAGGCCAGGATGCGGTGTACGCGGTGCGCCAGGGGGCGTGCGCCTACTACGTGCCATATTGTAACCATTGGAACCGATTCCGACTCTTAAAGCGGTTTCAAAGGGTGCTTTTGTAGACGATTTAGCACTTCTCAACCCTTCTAGGAGAACACGATCAACACCAGGACTCAGCACGGTCTGACGGGTTGCCTCCGGGTTCCAAACTGTTCAATAGGGCCAAAGGAACAACTGTGCCAAGTGGCAAGTTATTTTTATGGAATTAATTTTGTGGAGCTGTTTTGTAGTGATATGAAGAAATGGGCATTAGCATTCCAAACGATGGTTATGTTCACCCTGTGGAAGGAACAGGAGAAGATCATGAGACGTCCTGAGAGGGTCATAGTTGAAAGGTCTGTGCACAGTGTTATTAGGATGTTTGTGGCGAACCAAGTTAAATGTGGTTTCATATCGCGTGAAGAAAGCGTTTTGTTAAATGATATTGCGCAGTCCCTTTGTATGTACATGCAGAGAAGGGAAGTATTTATTTATCTTCGTGGCGATGCACATATTGCCTTTGAACGAGTGCAATCGAGGGAGAGGATTGAGGAAATAAAGATTCTTCTGAAATATATTCAAGATCTGCATTTATCTTTGGAAGAATGTTTGCGGTGTGAAGAACGACTTGTGGCAACTATCGATGCTATGCAGTGTGCACGTGCAGTACATGACGATGTTCTTCGTATTGTTGAAGAGTTATAAAGATTATATGTGGTGGTGTGTGCTGGAAATGTAATGACATTTTTACGTCCTTAGTTTCTGTTTGTTTGAAGATGGGTTTGTGGTGTGGGCAGGATAATGAGTATCAGAATGTATTTTGTTTGTATCGAAATTGTAATAAATGTGAACTGATAAAAAACTTCATTGTCCTTAAAGGGATGAAAAGAATGAAATCAATGAACTCATATTTATTTATCGTGAAAAAATATACCTTTAAGTAGTGCACGGAAAAGAAATTCTACCCAGTCAACATTTCCTACTACGCGGCACCTCCACTGGACGTCCACGCTCAGACATCGTATCATCCCGCTTTGTAGTACGGGTGAGGTATCGTTTGCCCAAAAAGGCTAGTCTGCTGGTGGTCCCCGGGATCATCCATACATGCTACGAGCCTAGTACGATCCTGTACTACCATTTTGTACCTCGGCCGGACTACCACTGGACTAGCGATCGAGTGAGATATATTATGAATTACAGGTGGAGATTCCATATGATACACGGTGTCAAAGGACACCTGGAGACAGCCGCCTGAAGGCAGACACCTCAACTCAAAAATGGATGGAAGTTGTATCGCACAGAGTCACACCTTACTTCAACTCATTGGGCCGAGTCTGCTGTACCCTATTAAACTGCGACCCGTAGTATGCAGCTATGCAGCAAGAGGAAACGATCAATTGTCGATTGCTCCGCTAGTAGTTTTGGTACCGCGGTAAATCTTACACAAGTACATGGCTCTTATCTTTGCACTCCAGTTTCCATCTATTAGAAACTTTAGTGCACCCTTTTTTGGTTGGAAGAGCATTTTAATTGTAACAGGTAAATAAAGCGACACTAGCGCCATCTAGCGGAGAAAACCGACGGTACCGTGAGACGGGGTAATTTCGGGCACCCGGGGTAATTTCGGGCATTTCTGCCCGAAAGCATTGCGATGATGCTGCCGTCTAGCGGCGACCTCGGAGGCTTGTCCCGTTGCGCGCATCGCATTCACCACACTTAAGACCGTCGGATCATTCCTCTGGAGACCAAAACAGATCCAATCTTTTCGAGATACAGTGATTTTCGTATTATACACTTTTTACCTAAATTCAGTGTTTGCGTGAAAACTTCAACTGGCAAGCCAAACCTGTTCACAAACGGTGCATAAGGTATTTTTTTTTCGATTTGGACATGTTTTGAGCATGCTGTGTCAAATTTTCAATCACCTGCGGCAAATAGTATGGTAAATAGGGGCTCAAAAGTAAAAAATACGATTTTACGAAATCCTGGTAGTCACGAAGTTGACTTCATCGTGTTTTGGTTTAAAAAAAAATGTATGTAGTATGTTTAAAGTGGGTTTCACTTTATGTGTGGTTTGGTAGTTTTGGGGGTTTGAGTTGGCAAGAGGGTACTTAGGCAATGTTGCCAATGTTATATTTGTGGCCATGAGTGAAGAGTAGGTGTTATTGATAATTGAAATTTTTTTAAAAAATTTTAAATGTGTTATAAATTAGTTATTTGTTCAAAATTGTTGAATGATAGATTTTTTTGAATTTTTTTTTGTATGTTGTTTTTTCTGGGAGATTTTATATCATCTGTGTTGGTATGCATGTTTTGTGGCTATGGTAACGATCTGATGTTTGTGTTGGTTTGGTCCAGGACGCCGAGTTAGCAGCGTTCGCCACACGGCGCGACGAGATCACAACCCTTAAGGGGTGCCTGCTGTGGGGCGATAGGGTTGTAATTAGGGACAGACTTGCCCGGGTGGGGATTGTTGGATCCCCCCCCCCCCCCCGGACATGGGTTGCAGGCCCCCCCTGACGGGCCCGCAACCCGATTCTCAGATGAGAAGCAGGGAGATTACACGGGCCCGCTTGCGTCGCTGTGGGTTTGAGGTTTGGTGACTTTTAGGGCGTCACACAAGTTATAAAAAATACGATTTCACGAAATCCCGGTAGTCACAAAGTTGACTTTGTTTGTGTTTTGGTTTAAAAAAAATATAGGTAGTATGTTTTAAGTGGGCTTCACTTTATGTGTGGTTTGGTAGTTTGGGGGGGGGGGGGGTTGAGTTGGCAAGAGGCTACTTAGGCAATGTTGCCAATGTTATATTTTTTGCCATGAGTGATGAGGTGTTATTGATAATTTAAAAAAAAAAAAAAATTTTAAATTTTTTAAAATTTTTAAATGTGTTATAAATTAGTTATTTGTTGAAGGTTGTTAAATGATAGATTTTGTTGAGTTTTTTTTTTGTAGGTTGTTTCTGTGGGAGATTTAATATTATTTGTGTTGGTATGCATGTTTTGTGGCTTTGGTAACGTTTTGATGTTTGTGTTGGTTTGGTAAACGGGGAAGTCTTGAGTGGATTTGATTGTATTTGGTGGAAATTTGGTCATAATTATTGTGTTTGGCAATGGCATCGTTTATTAAGGTAAGCTGGATTGCAGGAATAGTTTTGTTAATTTGGTAGAATGTGTGCTATGTTATTGGAAAATTGTTTAGTAATTGCAGAGAGTTGCATCTTCTGTGGGTCGGTGTGGTGAGGATGTTTGGCCAAGGAAGGTTTTGAAATTGTCGGAAGAGGTTAGTGATGGGGTTTGATTTTTTTTTTTTTTTTTGCAAGTGGTATATAATTGAGTTTTGTTGTAGGGTGGAGTTGATGATTTAAAAGGAAGTGGTGGAGGTGATGGTCCTGTGGTTGTTGATGAAGAAATTGTTACCTCTGCGAAAGTGACGGAGGGTGGCAATGTTGATTGTAAAAAGGATGGTGGTTTGTCTGGTGGTGGAGATTGTGGAGGTGATGATGATGATGAAGATTTGTTTGAGGTGAGTTGTCATTTTTATGTTTTGATGAGTGTTGTGATAATTTGGTGTTGTATCTGAAATGTTTTTTTTTTCTTTTAGGATCTGAATGAACCTGTGACACGAGTTATAAAGAAAGTCTCAGAAATGCAGCTTGGCGTCAAATATCAATTAGTTGATATATATTCATTGAATGTGGAGGGAAGAATGGCTGTTGTTGGGGGGTTTTGTGAGGCTGGTGCTGATGAGCGAATGTATGTGTGGTTGCCAGCTTCTTTGGTGCGTAATTATGATGAAAAAAAAGTGATGGACATGAAGAAGAAAATTGAGAGTGGAAAGTGGAAAAAAACGGCAGAAAAAGTGCAACTTTTTAATGACTTTATATTTTAGAGACATTTTTACATGGTTTCTTATGTTTTTGAAGTTCCTGATGACGAAAATGAAATCAATTTCGACCCCTGACCAAACTTTTAACTGCGAATTGGCTACCTCGGCCCGAATTTACTAACATATTCAACTTCGACCCTTCATCTTGAAAAAAGGGGGTCGACCGACTAAAAATTTTTATTGCAGATTTCGATAGGTCTCGGCAAGACCTTTTCAAAGAGGGGTCGGAAGGGGGGTCTACGAGCCCGACTTCATTAGTTGGGCGAATCAGGATCTTGAAAAAAGGGGACCGACCGACTAAAAAAATTTATTGCAGATTTCGATAGGTCTCGGCAAGACCTTTACAAAGAGGGGTCGGAAGGGGGGTCTAGGAGCCCGACTTCATTAGTTGGCCGAATCAGGATCTTGAACAAAGGGGATCGACCGACTAAAAAATTTTATTGCGGATTTCGACAGGTCTTGGCAAGACCTTTTCAAAGAGGGGTCGGAAGGGGGGCCTAGGAGTCCGACTTCATCAGTTTACCGAATCAGGATCTTGAAAAAGGGGATCGACCGACTATAAAATTTTATTGCAGATTTCACGTGGTGCATTACTCAATGCCTCAATAATCCGTGAGACAGCTTGCCGAAGGCAAGCAGGGAAGCGCCGCAGGCCAAGGTAGGTGTAACGCCAGGCGTGGATTGTCGTAACTGGCGCAGCATCGTGAAGCCTGTTACGACAAGACACGGTCTGCACTCTAAAAAAAGTTACAGAATTTTGTATGATTTTTGATGCAGGACTTTGTATCACCTGCATTCGTTACAAAAATTTGTATAAGTGGTACAGAATTTTGTAACAGATGGGCTGGTTACAGAAAAATGTATCATTTGCAGCTTGTTACAGTAATTTGTTACATGAAGGTTACAAAATTCTGTTCGTATCATAACTGTTACAGATTATTGTAACTTGTTACAAAATTTTGTATCAGAGATCAAAAAAGAATGTTTTAACGGCATAAATTGAACGGCAGTGCCCATAGACAAATAAATCGTTGAGTTTTCATCTGCTTGGACTCTCGGCGACTCTAAATCAAAGATTCAATCTCATGTATGCATGGCAGACGAGGCCTCAGTCCCTCACCGCGCGCGCTTCAGTTCACCGGCTACCTGAGCCACTCCCTCCACAGCGTCCGTACAGCGCAGTTGGTAGCGCGGCGGGTCGCCGAGCCAGAATCTGAGGTTCGACTCCCGAATCCTCAGAGTTTCTGAGAGAGAAGTACCCGAAAGGAATCATAGGGACCTAGAATCTGAACTCAAGAGATAAGGTTCGATCGAAATAATCATTTTGATGCTTAGTTTGGCAAGAATAACATGTATTAAGAAATTTTGTCACCGTTACGAAATTCTGTAACCAAGTTACAAAAAACAAAATTGTATCCATCATGATACAAATTTTTGTAACATATGTTATTGAAAATGCTGCGTAACCATGTTACAAAATTCTGTACTGATTTTTTTTAGAGTGTGGCGTAAACCTACCTTGTATTGTATGGGTGAAAAATGACTAGTGAGTAGTTTTCATTTGGGTTATTTGTTCATGGTTGTTTGGTGTTGGTGGTTGTGTTTTATTTAAGTGTATTCTTGCATGGTATTGTGGTATTGGTTTGGTTGTTGTTTGTATTGACAAGGCTGGAAAGTGCATGTGTTGTAATTTGTGTTTCTGAAATAAAGATGTTTGAAAAAAAAAGGAAAATTGTTCTTGTATTTGTGTGATGGTTTGCATATGATTGAGAAGTAGAATTGAATATTGTGTGTATAATAAGTGAAATGATTAATTTGGGGAGATGTGGAAGACATCAAGTAAAGAATGTTGGTGAGGAAAATTATAATGGGAGAGCAGGGTGCAATGTAGGAAGTTTTCTCAAAGTGTAAGTGAGAAGGATTGTGTAGAATTTGCCTTTGTGATGTGGTGCAAATAAAGTAAATTGAGGAGAGAGGATTGTTAGTGGTAGTTTTTGTGGTGTCCAGAAGGTGTCGTTAGTTGTTGGTGTGGATTGGAAGGTGCTATTGTTTGTTTGTGGTGGAGTGGGTGCAGTTGTTTTGTGGGGTTAATTTTTAATTTAAAAAAAAGGGATGGTTAAGTTTTCATGTGTTGTGACATTTATTCGGGCAACTCATATTGTGTCACTTCGGATTTGGCCTGTAAGTATTTGATGGTTTTATATATGAGTCTATTTAAAATTTGAAAAAGAAATAAGAAATATTATTTTTAATTCTACAGTTTTGTGTTGGGTGCTATTCTATGATTGGGACTCCGTTGTTGTCTTCTTATCGCCCAGTGTCAATTAATTTTCCTGAACGGATTGTAAACAAGATGACACGCATAAGTTTATCTCGTTATAGAGAGTTAATATGTCATCAGTGTGAATGTTCTCTTGTGGTAAGTTTGAAGTGAAAAGAGTAGGGGTGGTACTTGTGTTATTATGAAATATTAATTGGAGTAAAAATTTTTAGATTCCATTGGAACCAATTCCGGAAGAACCATTATTTGAAAATAATGAAATGTAAAGGCAAGTGGTAATTAATTTTGAAGAGTTGGAGTAGATTTTTGTTTGTAATTTTTCATACTGTAGTGTGAATGCGAATGTGAAAATGAAGAAATGAAGAAATGATGATAATGTGAATATCATTTTGTGGGTTTGTATGTTGTCTTGGGAACGGGAAATAGTTTGGTTTGTCATTTCATTGATAGTGTTATTGCAAGCAATGGATGATTATGCTTTATTTACTTTGGTGAAGGCTGTTGGGATGGCTTGTGGTAAGTGGGTACTGGGATGTGTTTTGCATATCAATGGTGAAGTTAAATTGGTGAAGTTGAAAGTGTTTAGTGAAAATGTGAGGTTTGTTCAATGTTGTATTAATTATGTTACAGATCTGGGTGCTCGTTCTCGGTTCAGAGGTGGGAGGCGAGGTGGTAGAGGCTATCGTGGAGGAAGAAGAGATGTAAATCAATTGCGGGGAGGTGCGTCTAATGGAAGTGTGAGTGGAACTGGTAGTGGAAGTGCAAGTGGAGATGGTGGTGGTAATGTGGCTGCTGGTGGAAGTGGGAGTGGGTCTGGTAGTGCTAATAATGATGCAAGTGCAGTAAGAGGTGGAGGGCGAAGCAGATCTAACCAGCGTGTCATATGGCGATCCCGCTCTGTTCGGAATGAATATCGGAGGTATGTAGTATTATTGGTGAAAGAATGATTGTTGTTGTTTTGTAATATATTGTATGTTTTTTTTTTGTTACAGAAATGGATATCAAAATGTTACTGTGACCAATGGAGGCAATGGTGATATTATTGGAAATCAACGTGCCAATGTGAATGTTCAGAATGTAGCAAATGCTGCTAATAATTCTGATTCTGGTGCTGGGAGTGTTTATGAGCAACGTTTAAATGTGAATGGAGAGAGAGAAAATGTTAATCGAAGGACTCCTATTGTGAATGATGATGGGTGAGTTATTTATATTGTGTATATTATTTTTGAAAAGGTAGATTGACCTAAATTGATGTTCTTTTTTTTTCTTAGGAACAATCGTATGGAAATTGATGATGATATTGGTAGTGGCAGTGAAGGAAAAGATGAAAGTATCGAAAATGTCGTTGAGAAATGTGAAAAACTTTAAAATATCAGTGTTGTGGAACCTCAGTAATAGGAACAAAGGAGTGTGAGTATGAAATGCGATGTGATTGAGGTAATGCATGTTTTTGAATGGAATGTTTTGGGTTTGGTGTTTTTTTTTTTGGCATTGTGAAGTAGATGGAATGAAACTGTTGATGTGATATCAGTATTATGTGTATTAATGATGGCATGTTTTTTTTATATTTAATGGGTGTGTGTGAAACTTTGTTGTGTTTTGAATTAAAATTTGTTGTTTTGGCATAAAAGCATGTTAAGTGTTCCATGGTGCATTTAATGAATAATGGCATATATATTAGTTTTTTGTTTTTTGCTTTGATGTGAAAGTTTGTTTGGTTGTTTATTCATAATTTGTTGTTCTGGAAGTGATTAGGAGTTGTGTGTTTCTGGGCGAATAGAATTGATTTGAATCCAAGTTTGTTGTTTTGGAATAGAAGTGTGTTTTATGTTTGGAAATAAATAAATTCAACAGAAACTAAGAATTGTTGTGGATATGAGAAATCATCGAAGGAAATGTGGATAGTTTATATATAAGAAGTAGACAAGTTTTTGAGCAGTATTAGTGAATGGATTACAAGGACTGATGTGTATAAAAAGGGCAGGAGGTTGTTGAGGCATCTTATTGCAGTGTTGGGACACTTCGAGTGGTAAAGGGCGTAAAGGACGACAGAGAGTGAAGGATTGACTGGTTTATTAGGAGAACCGAACAGCTCGAGACCAGGCTACAGACTGTTGGCCAAGCCACAGGCGAGGCTCAACTTATAGGTTTGGCAACAATAGCGATGGAAGTGGAAGGGGAACTGAGGTGGGAGTATCAATAGTGGAACCTTGGCCAAGGTGGTAGCTCTATGCCAGAGAAAGGAAGAAGAGGATAAATAAAAAGTTGAACTGACACTTGTTGATGTAGCTTTCAAACTGGTAATTCATTTCACCACTCCCCCTTTAAAAGAAAAGACTTTTTCACCTTTCACCATAAAATCACATTAAGTTCCTCGCTTCAAATGATCTGTTGCCAAAACCTTCACACTCTCACACTTCATGAATTATTTAACTCGTTCAAAGCTGTAAACCTATTCTCGTCTAGGCCCATCAGACTCAAGATAAGGTTGTCCAGACCTTTCTTGACACGCCATCGACGATCAAACAAAAACTTGATCCTCCTGTAGAGTGGTTCAACAGCGACTCTCATGGCACGTCCAAAAACTAGTTAGGGACGCCATCCTGAGGTACAACCGTTTAGCCTGATCAACACAACTACTGCTAAAACTAAATACAGAAAATTGATTAATTCGTTGATCTGAGCTTCAAGTTCTGGGTTCTCGTAGACTCTGGTAGACTTTTGTACACAACCCTCCGGACGATTCTTACAGACAAATTTCTCCTGTAACACACATAAACACTGCGCACAGACTTTTTGCCTCCTATTCCCCCCTAACTAAAACAATGGGGTTTTTGCCTTGGTGTTGCAAACCTGACTAGCTAAATCCTATCTAAAACACCATTGTTAATCTGGGAAGACTAATTAACACTATATGGTTGGGAAACTTAACTGTTACTCTAACTGATGAATGGCTCGGAGGACCTGCTGCTGGACGGTCTCTGGAGTACTGGACGCATCCACGACTGCACACTCAAAAACTGAGATTCTTGAAATGAGAGTAACTTACTTAATGTTAGTATATTTTAGTCTAAAATACGAACCTAGTATATATTCTAAACGTTAGAGTAAAATAGTCTTACTGTGCGACACTCTAAAAGAAAGAATATATATTCTAGTTTTTAGATGGCAGTTTTCTTGACTGATATACTTAACCTGAGAATAATTGTACGACACAGAGCTAAACATCCACACGCTCATCGTTGCGGACATTCATCGCCCGCAATTGCCGGTAGTGAGGCAGCATTCCAAATTCCCTGAGGTGCTGGCCCAAGCCGAGAAACGGTATAAATTAGTCTGGCTGTAGCAAGTGACTGATGTGTTTAAGGTGACAGAGCCCCCTGTGCCCTACCAAACGACGACCCGTAGCCATGCGTGAGAGCGAAGTTGTACGCTAAATTATCGAGCTGATATTGCACTTATAGAAATGAATCTTGCAGTGATAGAGTCATTGCCTCTCAGACGTTTATCCTGCATAAGTTTTTAATAAGACAAACACCTTATCTCGGCTGCAAGAGAACTTAAAACCGCAAGGCCTAAATAGTGCGACACTAGCGCCACCTAGCGGCTGATGCCAATATTACCCATTTTGTAGCTGTGCAGCATTTGTTTTGCTCCCACTTCATCAAACAAAAGTGTTTGCGAATACAGTACTAGTATTTATTCTGCTTATTTAATCAAGAAGCAAGGGTTTTGGAATGTAGAAAATTTATAATTCAGACCAAACATTTTTCTGGATCTCTAAAACTTAGAGTAGCACTTAAGTAATCCTTTGTAGAATTGAAGTTCTCCTTCAGACAATTTTTAAATCATTTTTAATTCCAGTGGTATTTAAAATCGTGATGTGTTAAATTAACCTTTTGTTTTGGACCTCCTCAACAAAGTCAGTATACGTAAACTTTTCGAAGACTTCAGGTCGCTTTGTCTGAAGGAATGTACGCTATCAAAGAGGGGGCAACAGACTTGAGATTTGAAACAATCCCACTTATGGTATAGCTTCCAGTTTCAGGTGTTATACCCCTTACAAACATTACCAATGTTTTGACTGATTTTTTGTGAGAGACAACAAAAAATGTTTTCAACGTAAACCTCCACCGCTTAAAGTTTCATTAAGCTACAACGGTACTTCTCAGTTCATAATATTAATAAATACTTTCAAAGGCAAATTGTTGGGAAAGTGGAATGAATTTGAAATAAACCTGAATTTCTATTCATAAAAAAAAAAACAAAGAGTAATTCAGCTTAGTGTTCAGTGTGTTGCAATAGTATGCAGCATTCTAAAAGTAAGAATGGTGATTAGAAGATTGTATAAGAATACAGACTTAGTATGGATACATTCTATTTATGAGACTATATACTAATTGTTAGTATGTGGATAAGAGGATTTCTTTAGATTTTTTGTTAGTATGGAAATATACTAAATATGAGAAAGAGAGTTTTTGAGTGCATGTAGAGCTGGTTCGTTGTCCATCCAGTTCTCCAAAACTGTGTGCAAACCTTGGATGTAATCCTTGGACAAAGTATTTTCCTCTTTACGAGCCCTTGTTTGAATACGTTGAAAAGCTGTTTCTGGAGTCCCTCGAAGATAGATATGATGTTCCTTGCGTTGAAACTGAGCTGTCATGGACTTACACATTTCTTGGAGTAATAGTTGATCATATTTGCTTCTCTTTGCATTTGAACAAACATTTTAACCACACTGTGTAATGAGCGTTCTGCTACAACTACAGGAGCACTGCCTTGCATGAATTTCAATTGAGTTTGCCACGATGTAAACAAAACCATCGACTGGAACGTATACGCCCACTTTTCCATGTCTTTCGAGTACAAGTTCAAGAAATTAATTCCATGAAAATTAGTCCATAGCGAAACTGGTTCTTGAACAACTGGATAGCCATGTTCTTGAAGCGTCGTCAGCAGGGTAGATTTTCCAATTCCGATGTTGCCTTCTATGTAGACTACCGTCGGTGATTTTGGACGCGTCGCTTGTTTCATGTTGGTACTCCTTGATTGACGACCGCACCAAGCTCGGAACATGTTTGCTCGTGTTGAAGTCTGATCGCGAACTGACTGCTGGCCTTGTGCGTGACATTTTCGTCTGCGTATTTTTCTTTGCCATCACGTACTGGCAGTCTGCATCCGCACTTGACTTGATCGGATTGCATGAATGGCCATTGTTTGACTGCTTGGCCTGGCAGCACGTTCGCGACTCTTTAGGTCGTTTTGCTGCCCCAGGCTACCCTGTTACAATAGTCTAGTGGTTACGGGATTTGGTCATTGACCCGAAGGTGGATGGTTCAAACCTCATGTCTCAAAACATCACTCAATGGTGGATTCCTCGGAATGAGAGACATTTGATAATGTCAGACAGTGAGGACACAATGCTCCGATGGACCAGTATGCTTTGAGCGAGATATTGGTCGCTATACTACCGAAGGACATTTGTGTGTGTGGACGTAAAGCAGCCATCTATGGATTTCATTGCTTCGTCCCTACTGTTACTACCAACTGCAATGGCGGCTGGTTGTTTCTACTAGGTTTCTTCTCCTAAATGTTGTCCCATGTTGGGTCCCATGTTGGATCCCATGTTGGGTCTCTACCCAAAAGGAGAAGTTTCCACTGGGTAGTTATCAAGCCCTGAAACCACTTGTAACCCTTTTTGTTGGATGTATATCGGCCAGACTTGCGTGTTTCTTGTCGTCTGATGCAGCAACGTGGTGGGGGTAACGCGACTCTTATGGGAGCTCGACGCGTCAGACCACCCTGTTACAATGGTCTGGTGGTCAAGACGACTGATGTCGGCCTCGATGGCGGTGGTTCGACTCCCACTCAACTCTTAACTTCATTTCAAATATTGAGCGTCTCTTAAAAAGTAATCATATTTGTCCGTTGATTGGGAGTGCTCCTCTTCTAGGGGGTTGTTCCGTCTGCCTAAATGTCTTAGGACATAGCTGGTACGTGACTGGAAGACGAATTCGGGGGTCGGGGTAGCGCCTAAACGGCCTGCCGCCCCTTCTCTGGGACGTAAGCTCCTAGACCTGCTACGGTGGGCCCCATGTCCACGCCTGTTGGCTACACCAGTAACTTGACAGACCAATTGTAATAATTTTTCAACATTTTTCTGAGTTCTGTTTGGTATGTTATCTTGTGAGTCGATTGACACCTGATGCTTCCTCCGAGTGTCCTGGCCGCTTGTTGCGCCGACTGGTGGTGGTGGCTAAAAGCTCCATTAGTACCAACTTGTATCTTTCCACGTTCTTCCATTAACCATGCCTTTTCTCTCTTGCTGTCTTGTTGTGGATTTTAAAACCCTTATTGTTTTGTATTTGTCACTTTTGAACCTCTCTTTTGACATAACCTTTGACTTTGATTCTGCTTTGCGAAATAAACGCGCGCCGTATTTGAACACTTCCTGTAGAATTCATAAGTTGGACAAGCTGATTTTGTTTTCCTTGTTGCTCTCGTACATAAACGCCATCTTGCTTTGTCTTGCTTGCACCTGTGTACCTTGCTGTTGTATTCCTTTTTTGGTATTTATTTTTCTTTGATCTGGTGTAGGTAACACGGGCGTTACTAATAGATGTCCGGATATTATGGTAGCCCCGTCTTGTGTAAAGGGGAAGTACTGTTTGACAGGTCCTGATAACGGACCTATTCTTACTGTAAGTTTTTTTTTTTTTTTAAATCTTCAGAGTTTTGTGTTGAGTTTAGTTTTTGGCCTTGTTTTCCTTTTATTCGTTTCTTAGGTTCACTTAGCTTGTGCCAATTGGGGAAAGGCCAACCCATACATTTTGATCAAAAGCCCGTTTAATCAATGGCCTATCTACGCTGGTCCAAATGGTTTTCCCGAACATTCCCTTCATGTGACCTCTTCCTTTGCTGAATCATTTAATCCTGTTGACTGGGAGTGTTGGTTTGTATTTTTTTTTTTTAATTTATTTATTGATTTATTTTATTATTATTCCCATTCTGTCTCTTCCGAATTCTCAGTTTCTTCGGGTTTAATCCCTTCTGCATGGGTCGCTATGTGATACACACAGTGG
The DNA here is from genome assembly GCA_030522485.1 of Stenchaetothrips biformis. Taxonomy (NCBI): domain Eukaryota; kingdom Metazoa; phylum Arthropoda; class Insecta; order Thysanoptera; family Thripidae; genus Stenchaetothrips; species Stenchaetothrips biformis. Next base: position 10,639,059 of record CM060100.1, read on the forward strand.
CTTGTTCTGAGATCTGCTCAGCTAGAGGAGGTCGTGTGAATTTTCCAAGAGATGGTCATTTTATGTTCCGTCATCCTTTTTCCACAACCGTTTTTCCTCCGCTAGCTGCTCCTGTTATACATCCTGTAGTTCCTGTAGTGAATGAAGTTGGAGATGCTTTTGAAGAAGCGTTGCATGATATTGTTTCATAGTAATTGTTGAAATTCTTGTTTTGTTTTGTGGTTTAATAGGTTATCTTCTCTTTGATTGGGTATCTCATCCTATTACAATGTGAATAACATTAAACCATTTGCATATCCATATGGTTCCTTGTCCTATTCATATATTTTAACCTGCTCAAGTTGATCATATTAATTGGGTGTAGGTTAGTCACACTCGTCTGTTTCTTTTTAGCTTCTCACTCTTTTGTCTTGCCTTTGTTGTCTTTACTTGTTGTTGTCCTGCTCGTCCTTAGACACCAAACTCGACTGTTTTCTTTCTTTGAATCTATTTTGAATCTTGAACTCTATTAAGAGATAATTCTATTACTGTCATGTCTCATTCCCACATCGTTTCTCGGGAGCAATGTTTTGTGGGAGATTTTGCTCAGGTCAAGCTTCCAGGGCCTCGGGCCACTTATAACGTGAGTAATTAATAAGCTCAGAGGAAAGGACCTGGGCCCCATTTTGCGTCCGTGAGCCCCCAGTCTTGTTTGGTTTAGGCTCATGTTGCATGCTGTCACTGGGCCATCAATAAGCCTGGTGCCCTTCCCGGCATCAATCAGTGGGAAATGGTGACCGGTGGCGCATCCAGCGTCCATGAGGTTGTTGAACTGGCGTTCCATATCCCATCTGCATCGCTACGATGCCGATTCTTGGGAGTTAACCCCGCATGCCCTCGTCGTGATCTTAGTGAAGTTTCATCGTGCATCAGCTGTCCCATCCGCGCCACTCGCATGCGCGGCGATTTTACTTCTAATTTTGGGCCTTCTGTCATTTGTTCTTCTAATTTTTAATTCTTTTTCCTTTTTATAACATTTTATTAAATTCATTATTTTGTTCCTTGAAGTTGTCATTCTGTGACAGTTGGTAACATCCACTGCCTTTTAGATTTTCATTGTAGTGGGTTAGTGAGTAGTTAGTCAACACACTAACACTTTTCTTGGGTTATGATTTCGAAACATTGTGAAACACTTTCCAATTCCCTTCCCCCTTTACACCACAACAACTCCAATGTTGCATTTGGTGAGTACCATTTAAATTTCAAGTTGTCATTTAGTTAATTGCCCAAAACGTTCAAACTGTTTTCCGTGTACACTTCTGACTTCCGTGGTCTCTGCGTCACAGCGCTATTTGCACTACAGACTCAGAATCATTGTTTTGTGTCCAAGTGTTGTGATGATTTTCACATCACAATTTAATTTTAGAAGTTTTCTTTGTCAGTGTTATGACCTAGAGTGCAAGTGTTGTGAAACACAAAAGCTCAACAAGGGACTTGACCCACAAGCAGGCTGACTTTGTGTTTTGTTTGTGTAGAAATTACTCGACTCAGTCTAGGACAGGTCCATGAGTATTTCTCTTACCAATGTGCATCTCTCATTTATGAACCATGGAAATCAGAACTGTCAAGGAAAACAATTGCATTCAATTAAGTTTTTATTACAAATTACAAGTTGGGGGCACTATACATTTATCAAGGTTTTCAAAAGCTTATGACCAAAAGGTCCTAACCTTTCTATTTAAAACATATTTACAATGGGCTTTAGAACTTACTGGAAATGAAAGTGTTCACTTGGTTTCAAGTTCCTAACCCTATCTTTTTATACAGGTTATCACTCTTGGGTGCACATTTCCCACCAAGTTGGTCGAGAAGACAGCTCAGCGAGTTCTTGAACCAACGCTAACGGAGGCGGGACTGGAACCAGCGGCAGTATTTCTTTGCGTTGAGCTGCTGGCGTGTGCTTCCAAATGTCAGTTGGCGTCACCGCATTTAGTCGTAAATCCTTTGCCAATTTCTTGAGTTGTTTCCTAGAGGCATTTTGGCAATCCTTCTTCTCATGCTTGCGCGATCCACACCTCCAGCATCGGATTGTCCGTTTCGCTGGCTTTTCATTGGACTTGTTTATCCTGTCCACAGGCTTTTCTTGGGGCTTGTCGATGACAACGTTGGACTCCGGGTGTTTTGATCCAGCACTAACCTCACTTGTGAGCAGCTGATCCATGGCTGCGATCAAGTCTGCATCTTCTCCGAGTAGCTCTGCTTCATCACCGTCTGGCAATGTTGTCTCTGGCTCGTCGTAGTGCAGCAGTGCATCTTCAAGCGAATCTCGATGTGCTCTCTGCTTCACTCTTTCTTCACATTGTTGCTGCAAAATCCTCCGTTTTTCGGCTTCCTTTTTCTGCATTGCTTGGCGTCTTAGTTTGGCTTCATGGTGTCCTTTTTCCAGTTTTTGCTTGCGTTGTTCTTCCTCTCTTTCTTTGGCATGCTTGGCTTCTAACTCCAACCGCTGTTTCTCCTCATACCTTTTCTGCATTTTGGCTTTTAAGGCTGCGTAGTCCACTTCTGGTAGGGCCGCCTTAACCTTTGAAGTCTGCAATGGGGTAGGACCCATTTCCTTCTTACATATCTTGCCTTTTCTTGCTATATCCAGCACCTTTTTCCGCTCTGCCTTTTCTGGCTCCACTTTCCTCTTGGGAATCTTATACTTTTCAAGGAAAGCATCAATTCTCTGCTCACTCATTTTGTTAACTTCCGACTAGACTATCTGGTTTCTAGGGTGGTTTGTTGAGCACAGTAGTTTGGCACAGTACTTATTGTTGCCATGGGTTACTTGGGAGGCGCCTTGTTCCAAGACACCGTGTACTTCTTTTCTTTCAGGAACAGTTCATCATCTGATTCTTCTGTTCCAGTATAGGAGAGCCATGCCCCGATGTCATCCTCTCCTGGTTTTGGATGTGGAGTTAGTCTGTCCATGTGGACCAGTTGGACGTCTGAGGGCTTTGCATCATTTTGAATTCTGGCATCACAGTCGTTAAATATTGTGAGTATTGTGTATGGACCTTCCCACTCAATATGTAATTTCTTTGATGTCTCATTTACTCTTAATGCTTTGTTATATAGGAAAACCTTGTCGCCTTCCTTGAATGGACACAGAGCAGCATTTCTGTCATAATAATGCTTCATGCGTACTGCAGCCTCAGCTCTGATTTTCCTGACTTCTTCATGGATTTTGTACAAGGCATTTCTGACAGCCCATGGGTAGTTTTCTCTTATGTCAGGCATCTGAGGTGGTGGTCCTTGCTGCATATGCAATGGTGTCCTCATAGGAGCTCCAAACATTATCTCATAAGGTGAGAACTTGTGTGTGGAATGGGGTAAGCTTCTGTACGCTTGTGCAATAAATGGGAGATATTCTGCCCAAGCATGATGTGCTCCGTCACACAACAGTTTTAAATTTTGTTTCAGTGTTCTCACCCATCTCTCAGCTTTTCCATTGGCCGATGGATGATAAGCTGTTGTTCTGGTTTTCCTGATATGATCCAACGCCATAATTTCATGAAACAGCTCAGACTCGAATATTTGAGCTTTGTCTGTCAGGAGAGACAAAGGCGCTCCATACACTGAGAAGACATGAGTGATCAGGGCTCTCGCTACCTCTTGTGCTTGTTGTGTTTTTAATGGGACTAGCACTGGCCATCCAGACAGTGTCTCCACTGCTACCAATACATACTTAAACCCGTCTTTTGTTACAGGGTATGGTCCAGCTGTGTCGACATGCCACCTCCATGCAGCACTCCATCGTGGAATATTTTGAGAGGGACCTTCACTTTTTGAAGCGGTCCTTTAGCCTTTAGGCATGTGGTACAACTGGCAACCATTTCTGCCACATCATTGTACATTCCTGGCCACCAGAAGTAACGTTTTAACGTTGCCAATGTTTTTCCAACACCAAAGTGGTTAGTTTGACCCAATTGTGTATGGTATGCCTCCATAGTCCTTTTCACATGTTTTCGTGGCAATACTAACACTGTCTGTGTTTTCGCAGGATCTCCAGATGGATGCTCTACTTTCTTGTATAGCAAGTGGTCTTCAATGATCAAGGACTTGAACTTATGCCATAGTGTTCTGGTATGTTGCCCATACTCAGACACTTCTTGGAAATGCGGTCTACGCCCTTCTTCCACTGCTATGTAGATTGGCATAATTTCTTCGTCCAGCTTCTGATCCTGCACCATTGTCATGCTTGACACTCCTTCAGGTACTACAGTTGTCCAATATGCCAATATTTCTTCTGGAGTAGCATTTATTGACATGCGGTCTTCCACTTCACAAAGTTTGCAGTGGACATCACAGGTTTTCCAATTTATATTTGTTTCAGGCTCGAAGTGGTACATATAGATTCTTAGTGCCAAGTCTCCAAACACTTTGTGCAGCATGTTGATTAATGTGGTCAACTGCATCTTATCGAGTCCACAAGAGAACTCAGGCATGCTAATTGGCTGAGCGATTAGCGAAGCCAGTTACTCCAGTGGGGTTGAAAAGTTTTGTCTGTCTGTCTGTTTGTCTGTTTGTCTGTCTGTTTGTGTGTCCGCACTACTCCTCCCAAACGGCTCAACCGATCGAGACGAGATTTTGCAGGGTTGTTAGGTATATCCTTGGCTCGCCACACGCCAAAATTCAGCTCCTCATCTGAAATAATTTAGTCGTACCAACGAAAAAACACTAAAAAAACGGCAGAAAAAGTGCAACTTTTCAGTGACTTTATATTTTAGAGACATTTTTACATGGTTTCTTATGTTTTTGAAGTTCCTGATGACGAAAATGAAATCAATTCCGACCCCTGACCAAACTTTTAACTGCGAATGGGCTACCTCGGCCCGAATTTACTAACATAATCAACTTCGACCCTTCATCTTGAAAAAAGGGGGTCGACCGACTAAAAATTTTTATTGCAGATTTCGATAGGTCTCGGCAAGACCTTTTAAAAGAGGGGTCGGAAGGGGGGTCTACGAGCCCGACTTTATTAGTTGGCCGAATCAGGATCTTGAAAAAAGGGGATCGACCGACTAAAAAATTTTATTGCAGATTTCGATAGGTCTCGGCAAGACCTTTTCAAAGAGGGGGTCTCGGAGCCCGACTTCATTAGTTAGCCGAATCAGGATCTTGAAAAAAGGGGATCAACCGACTAAAAAATTTTATTGCAGATTTCGATAGGTCTCGGCAAGACCTTTTCAAAGAGGGGTCGGAAGGGGGGTCTGGGAGCCCGACTTCATTAGTTGGCCGAATCAGGATCTTGAAAAACGGAGATCGACCGACTAAAAAATTTTATTGCGGATTACGACAGGTCTCGGCAAGACGTTTTCAAAAAGTGGTCGGAAGGGGGGTCTAGGAGCCCGACTTCATCAGTTTGCCGAATCAGGATCTTGAAAAAAGGGGATCGACCGACTAAAAAATTTTATTGCAGATTTCACGTGGTGCATTACTCAATACCTCAAAAATCATTGAGACAGCTTGCCGGAGGCAAGCAGGGAAGCGCCGCAGGCCAAGGTAGGTGTAACGCCAGGCGTGGATTGTCGTAACTGGCGCAGCATCGCGAAGCCTGTTACGACAAGAGACGGTCTGGCGTAAACCTACCTTGTAGCTGGTACATTGTACTTGATAACCCACATTCTTAGGTTTATCAATGCCTGTTCTACTTCTTCAGGGGTAGGTTTGTCATTGGCTGAGCGATTAGCGAAGCCAGTTACTCCAGTGGGGTTGAAAAGTTTTGTCTGTCTGTCCGTCTGTCTGTGTGTGTGTGTTTCCGCACTACTCCTCCCAAACGGCTCGGCCGATTGAGACGAGATTTTGCAGGGTTGTTAGGTATATCCTTTGCTCGCCACACGCAAAAATTCAGCTTTCTATCTCATTCCATTCAGTCGTACTAACGAAAAACACTGAAAAAACGGCAGAAAAAGTGCAACTTTTTAATGACTTTATATTTTAGAGACATGTTTACATGGTTTCTTATGTTTTTGAAGTTCCTGATGACGAAAATGAAATCAATTTCGACCCCTGACCAAACTTTTAACTGCGAATGGGCTACCTCGGCCCGAATTTACTAACATAATCAACTTCGACCCTTCCTCTTGAAAAAGGGGGTCGACCGACACTAAATTTTTATTGCAGATTTCGATAGGTCTCGGCAAGACCTTTTCAAAGAGGGGTCGGAAGGGGGGTCTACGAGCCCGACTTCATTAGTTGGCCGAATCAGGATCATGAAAAAAGGGGATCGACCGACTAAAAAATTTTATTGCAGATTTCGATAGGTCTCGGCAAGACCTTTTCTAAGAGTGGTCGGAAGGGGGCCTGGGAGCCCGACTTCATTAGTTGGCCGAATCAGGATCTTGAAAAACGAAGATCGACCGACTAAAAAATTTTATTGCGGATTTCGACAGGTCTCGGCAAGACCTTTTCAAAAAGTGGTCGGAAGGGGATCTAGGAGCCCGACTTCATCAGTTTGCCGAATCAGGATCTTGAAAAAAGGGGATCGACCGACTAAAAAATTTTATTGCAGATTTCACGTGGTGCATTACTCAATACCTCAAAAATCATTGAGACAGCTTGCCGAAGGCAAGCAGGGAAGCGCCGCAGGCCAAGGTAGGTGTAACGCCAGGCGTGGATTGTCGTAACTGACGCAGCATCGCGAAGCCTGTTACGACAAGACACGGTCTGGCGTAAACCTACCTTGTAGTGCTTGACCTTAGTGATCACATTTACTATGCATCGACCATGACTATGCGAAATCACTAACCCTGGACATCCTCTGTCCTTTTGTTTCAGGAAATCCTTTTTAACCTTGTACCGGGTCTCCAGATCAAAAGCTAGCCCTTTTCCAAACTTTCCATCGTGACTTACTGCATGACACAACGGAATGGATAGGGGACTGTTGAAGATATTGTCATACACATGGAACATTTCAAAGTTTTTGGACGAGGGTAGGGTATCGAGCTCTAAAAGTTTGTCCATGTCTATGTAATTTAAAGAAGCTGTGTCCCGCTCTTCTAATCGTGCACATTTCTTGCAATTTGCTGTACAAGGTCGTGCAGGTCTTCTGCTGAGGGCATCCGCATGACCAATGTTAATGCCTCGTTCATGCGCTACTTCGAACTTGTATGGAGCTAGCCGCTCTAACCAGCGTGCCAGTCGTCCAGTGGGATTTTTGAAATTTCTCAACCACTGTAATGCTGCATGATCAGACTTGACTAGGAAAGGTGCTCCTGCCAAGTAATGATGGAAAGCTTTAAAGGCTTCCACTAGTGCCAGCAACTCTCGATGTGTGGCACAGTAATTTCGCTGAGCCTGATTTAGTAACTTGGACCAAAAGGAAATGGTGACTTCTTGACCATCTTGTTCCTGGGTGAGTACTGCACCTAGTCCAGTTAAGCTGGCGTCACATGTTACTGTGAATTGGCCTTTTTCCACATTTGGTGTTCCCAATATTGGTGGAGAAACTAGCTTTTGTTTTATTTGCTCAAAAGCTGCTTGACATTGAGGTGACCATTCAAATGGTACACCTTGTTTCATCAGAGCAAATATTGGCGTTGCAATTGTTGCTAAATGTGGCACATATTTTGCATAATACTGTACGAGGCCTAGCCATGACCTTACTTCTTTGACATCCTTTGGTGCCGGCCAAGGAGTGATTTGATGAATCTTTTTCTTATCCACTCTTATTCCTTTTTCAGACAAGATATGGCCCAAGAATGATACTTCAGTCTGAAATAATTCACACCTTTTTGGCTTTCAGTAAGAATCCGCCTGCTCTTACTCTGTTGAAGAATGCTATCAGCCTTTCAAGCATCTGTTCAACTGTGTCTCCAGCTATACAGACATCATCTATGTACACAGCCACTGTGTCACCCAGGTCATTTTCTGGCTTTTTGACCTCTGCTGGTGTTACTAGTCGGTCTGTGACATATTGGAACGCTCCTGCCGCTGCTGACAAGCCAAATCCCATTCGTGTATACTCATATTGCCTGCTTGGTAATGCCAAATCTTCAGGTAAGATTATTGCAGTCTTAGGCTGATCATCTGGATTACCTAACCAAATTATGGTATCCGTGGGCTAAATCTGCACAATGGTACCACTTTTTCCCAGCTAAATGTTGTAATAATTCTTGTGTTCTAGGAATTGGAGCTGCTGGTACCCTTGTGATGGCATTCAGAGCTCTGTAATCCACACAGACTCTTACTTCGCCTGTCTTCTTTGGAACACACAGAATTGGAGAAGCCCAGGCTGACTGGCTTGGCTTGATAGCGCCCATTTTGAGATATTTTAAAAATGTTTCTCTTACTTCTTTTCTGTAGTGCAGTGGCACAGGTCTTGCATTTTGCTTTATTGGTGGGTGATCTCCAGTGTAAATTCTAAACCGAAGCCATGGACACGTTCCAAAGGTATAGTTGTCTGTTGCAAAAACATCATGATGTGTCTTCAAAATGTTTTCTAATTTCTCTCTTTGTTCCGGACTCAGATTTTTACTACTCTTTTCCAAAAGTTGCTGTAAGTCTTCTGGTAATTTGTCCAGTGGTGGCTTCTTTGGAACTGTATTGATTTCCGCACCATAATGTGGAGCTACTTCATGTTCTATCCACGCAACTCCACACAGATGACAGACCTCAACTATTTCTTCCTCCTCCTCCTCTTCAAGAAGAGTAGGCTCGTCATCTGGTTGCATGTCACCCAGAAAATTAGGACTGAGCTCTTCATCATCATCTTCATTCATGCCACTGAATTTCAAAGGATGTACCAAAAATACCTCACCAACAATGGTATACTTGGGTATCTCAACACACTTGGACCCAAAATTTTCCATTGTGACTGTTAGTAGAGCTGTCACGCATGGAACCATTCCAGACTGAACCAGCACTGATGCAGGTAACTTTGAGATTTCGTTTTCTGCAAATTTATTATTGGTAAAGAGTCCCGTTCTTATTGTACTTTTCTCCAGGTTTAACACTTGCTCTGGCTGGATACTTTGGCTCTGCTGGCCCTTTGACTCAGGTTTCACATTTTCCTGGTCCTTCATGTTGAGACGACCAGGAGGCGAGGCAACTTTCGGTTCAGAATTTAGTGTCGATGTGGACAGCACCTTCACTTCATCCTGTTCCTTAGTCACCACGTCTCCCTGTCTCACCCATGCGCTGGCCTTTCCCAGCTCATCAGCCTTTAAATCCGTTTCCAGTTTTGTCTCCAATTGTCGTTCCAATCCTGGTCTTAACAGAGTTCTCTGATTTGCTCTGACCACAAAGTACAATGATCCACCATCAAACTTGCCTTTGGTTGGCGATTTCCGTATTTTGAACGGTACTCTTTCTTGCCCTCCAAACTGGGCGTATCTGCCTTTTGCGCAGATTCTTACATCATGATCTTCCATAAAGTCATATCCAATTAAATTTTCATCAATATCTGCTTCGTATGTCATACAGGAATATGTTTTTCCTTTGATTTTAAAATCCGTCTGGACTGGTCCATACAGTGTAGCTCTATGAGATGTTGCACTTTTCATCCTTAACTTTGCTGGTGGTAAGTCCATTCTGGTTCGTTTCAGGACTGTGATTTGAGCTCCTGTGTCTAAAAGAGCTTCTGTTTGTTTTCCCAGAATTTCACATTTCACGAATGGTGCAACTCGTACTCTAGGCTTGTCTGTGCAAGACATGCAAACATCACAATCTTCTTTTTCTTCAATTATTTGGTTTAGGACTTTACTGGTACAGTCTTTTAACGCTTTGACCATACAGTCAGTTTCCATACTTTGTTTACACTTTTTAAGTTTAAGTTTTACTCCAGCATTTTCATTCGTTCTTCTCTTTACAGGTTTCTTTTCTTGTGTTGTCGGAGTTACTTCTGGCTTCACTTGGAGCACTTTTTCTTCTTCTGGTACCCGGCTTCCCTCCGACTGGACGGGTACCTTCTTCAGTTTCCCTGGTCCTGACCGTTATTCTGCTGGGGAGCATTGGGAACATAAGGTATTTGCTGCTGCCTCTGATTCTGGCGTTGGCTTTGGTATCCTAGCTGCTGGCCTTGCTGAGAACTTTGAGCAGCTTGGATTTGTCCCAGGTTTGGCCAAGGGAGAGCTCGCTGGCCTCCCAGATCTTGGAATTGGTAGTACGCCAATGCTGTACGCAAGGCATCTGGTGGGAAGTTGAAATTGATCCGTCCACGCCCACGACCTCCATTACCTTCTTCACGTAGGCGATTTCTGCAGTCCTTCCACAGATGTCCTGGCTTCTGGCAATAATTACAGGTACGTGTTGTACCGCCGTTGTAATACCCTCGGCCTCCTCTGTTGCTGGGGCCATTTGGGCAGTTGGCTGCAAAATGTCCTGGTTGTTTGCAGGTATGACAAGTACAGTCGTGAGCCCTAATTCCGGACAGTTTTTGACGAAAAACGCCTGCTATATGTAGAGTTTTGATGGCACGAAAAATCGCTGAGGATTCTAGCATCTGTAAGCCAAGACCCATCTAAACAGTAAAAAAAAATTGTTTTGGCACCTACGATGTGTCTGCAATAAACACGTAAAGAGTGTCCGGATTTAGGAACCAAAGTGTCCTAATTCCGGACAGGCTTTAAAAATTATGGTAAGTGAAAAATTGGTGTGGGGAATAGAAACTACATGAAAAATACTACCTTACCCTATCGACGGAATTTTTTTATCTCGTATGGTTTGTCGCGCAGAACGGCTCAAAGATCGCTTTGAACGTGTCCTAAATCCGGACAACAGACACTTTTGCACGTAAACACCTATGTCCGGATTTAGGGCACTTTGGGAAATCGCCTCCCAAACCTAAACCAGCCAACAAAAACAAAAAACAAAACTTGGGTCGTAGGTAAAAGAACATACTTTCACTTTATTAAAGGGTCAATGTGACCCGAGCATTGACTGCTGAAAGCCCGGAAATCTTGCAAGGTACTCGAAAAAAGAGCCTGTTTTGAGGAACCCAAAAATTCAAATTCCGCGAATTTTGGTGAAGGAGTGGTGACGGGTACCGAAAAAACGTGTTCGAATTTAACTTCCTGAACGTTGTACCTGTCCAATCCATGTTTGAACGTTTCGATATTCCCGCGGGTTTGCGATTCATAAGCTGTTAAATAGCGAAACACAAAAATGTCCGGAATTAGGGCGCAAGTCCGGAATTAGGACCTTCGACTGTACCATTTTGGGCATTTCCATCATTTCCTCCTCGGCCTCCTCTTCCTCGGCCACGACCGAACCCACGTGGACGGCCTCGAGGACGCCCACGATGTACTGTCTGCGTTCCGGATCCTTGAGCAGCTTGGCTTCCTTCAGTGAGCTGGTTTACACTGGCCTCTGTTGTATCCTTTGAACCAGCATCAATTTCTGCCAAACGTACTCTTTTTACTGGTCTTTCTCCGCACAGCAATAATCCTCTGTTCAAATTCTTTACAGCGTCTGCTAGTGTGTCGCTTGGTGCATAAGCTAGCCTTTCAGCTGCATTGCTGTCATTCAACCCTTTTACAAAGGCTGTGACAAGTGCTTCCTGCAGGTCCTCTTCATTGTGTGTGACCATGTACTTTCTGCCTACATGCTCTACTTGTAGTGCAAAATCTTCTACTTTCTGATCTGCACCTTGTTTGAGAGTTTCAAAATCTCGCTTTCTCTGCCACAGGGACGTCACTGTGCTGAAAGTTTTTAGCAACAGTGTATCCAGTTCCTGGAAAGTAGGAAGCTTTTTCTGCTGTTCCAACATGGGTAGCACCATCAACGCCTTTCCTCGTAGTGCTGACACTAGCTTTTCGCCTTTCTCTTCTTCTGTTAGCTTGGCTGTCATAGTGCGAAACTGAGACCTCCACAATGTGTAGCACCGTTCTCCATCATATTCTGGAACTTTGATGCTTTCAGCGAGCAAGGCGCCCAGCACGGCCTGGTTGAGGCGGGCGCAGCTGCACGACTGCATCAAGCTGTTGAGGCGGCTGGTCGTTTGCAGGGCCTGCTTGCTCCCCGTCCTGTTCAATGGGATGAACCAACGGACCTATATGCGGGTCGAAGAAATCTCGTGCACGACGTCGAAATGGTTCCATAATATAACTGCTTTTCTCCGAACCGGTGTTGTTATTCCTGTAACTCCTTGTTCCTACCAACGGATTCTAGCCCGAGTTGCCTCGGCTTTCAGTCACCGTTCAATCACTCCGTGTATTAACAGCGCGTTTCCGGCTTTCGTTAATGCACTTGTTTACTCGTTGCCAAAGCAGCACCTGTGGGCTTTCACCTCAAAAGTAGCTCGACCTCGGCTTTCGCTTTCAGCAGCACCAATTAGGGCTTTCACGTGTTATTGACACGCAGCACCGCCTTGGGCTTTCACTTAAAGCAGCACGTACTCGGCTTTCACCTTTTTAGCAGCACCGTTGGGCTTTCGCTCTTTCAACCTCTTTCAGACTGCCTACCGATCAGCACACAATGGGCTTTCAATCGGTCGACCCAAACGCTCAGTGAAATGTAGGATTGCACGAACTGGTAGTGGCTTACACTCCGTGAGGAATAGCACGACTATTCAGCAGGGCAGTTCCCTCCTTACACTTCCTATTAGGTCACTAACTGACCTGTGTACCCACGCACACTCACACTCGTACACTCTCGTCCTCCTCAAAAACGTAGGCAAAACCCACGCTATGTCGCCAGTTAAACCGCTGTCACCACTTGTAGTGTTGGGACACTTCGAGTGGTAAAGGGCGTAAAGGACGACAGAGAGTGAAGGATTGACTGGTTTATTAGGAGAACCGAACAGCTCGAGACCAGGCTACAGACTGTTGGCCAAGCCACAGGCGAGGCTCAACTTATAGGTTTGGCAACAATAGCGATGGAAGTGGAAGGGGAACTGAGTTGGGAGTATCAATAGTGGAACCTTGGCCAAGGTGGTAGCTCTATGCCAGAGAAAGGAAGAAGAGGACAAATAAAAAGTTGAACTGACACTTGTTGATGTAGCTTTCAAACTGGTAATTCATTACATTATGATGGAAAAAAAGAAATTATTAGTTTAATCTAGTTTGACCTTGCAAGGTAGAATTAGTACAATTAGTACAATTAGTGAGTTAATAACATAAAAAGAACCTCTCAAAAGTATATAGTAATTTAGAGTAATAGTACTGCAATAGTACTTCAAATTAAACATAGAAGTAATGGTACTTCAAATTAAACATAGAAGTAATGTTTGGATGAATACAAGATTCGGTCAAATGTTAGAATGAAATAGTAAGGATATTACACATTGACAGAACATAAAGAAGTAGAATATTCTAACAGAATAGACTAGATACAGAACGAAATGCAATTTTTAAATGTAACATGTTAAGTGGTTGTTTTGAAAGTTATTGTTATCATATTGTTTTTCCTGGAAAAAGATAAAGAAAGGTTTATTATAATTGTTAATGATGAAATTATTGGGGAAAGAAAGTGTACTGACGTTGAAACGATTTTGTTTGGAGTCGGAAGAAGTGGTTGTTTTCCAGGGTTAGTCGGGGGAGTTTGGAGCAAAGGTTTTTTGTTGGGCACATCAAATAAATTTGGTGTTGGCAAGAGAGGACGTTTTCTGGATGTCTCGTAGGTTGTTGGCGTTGGGAGTAATGTTTTTCTTTTCTCATTCAATATTTTCTGTGAGGGTTAGAATGCAGTTTTAATTTTGTTGTTAGCAAATCGGTAATTAAAAATTACCCGTAATTATTTAATGTTACCTTCTCTTCATGCTCTTTCCACATGTCATCAAGGAATTTTTCAACTCTTTTCTCGAGGTCTTGTTGATCCATTTTGGTATTTTGTAATTGACAGTGAAGGGAGTCGTCTGAAAGCAACTTAAGTTTCGGCGCGTCTTTGTTGAGAGTAGTATGAAAATAAACTGGGTCGGAATCAAAGTATGAAAATTTTTTAGATTCACATATGAATTTTGGGAACATGAATATGAATGATGTGATGTATAAAACGTATTATTTGGACGGATAGAAAGTATATTATCAGTGTCATGAGCTTAGGGAAGATTTCAGAATAAGGACACACGTTTGCACACGTTGAGTTTTAGTTTTAAATTTAATGGAAGGGAAGTTGTGATGAGATTTTATCATTGTGATAGGGAAGAATGGATATGTTAGCAAACAAAGATTCAGAGTTGTTGGTGTTGTGGTCATGTTGTTTTGGTAGGGTTATGTTCTTTACTTTTGTTTGGTGAAGGTAATGTTTGCCAATTTGTTGAAGAGAATCCGTGCCTTTGTAACAAGGGAAGGAAAATTAGTGGAAAAAGTGTGTAGAATTGTGATATGTGTGTGCAAATGTGTATTTTATTTCAAAATATTTCTCTCTGCATTTTATCGGCTTGAGACGATCATGATTATTGAATCATGGCTGCATTAAAATATTTTGAAATGTGTTGTGCTTGAAGAAGGATGATTGTGACATGTGAAAGAATAAAAAGTGATGGAATGGAAAGATAAAAGAGACCACTGTTAAATAATTTTTTTTTTGTTTACATGATGAACGTCGAATAGAGATGATGACAACCAACGACGAAGGAGTCTCTGAGAACTTCAGGATTAGGAAGCAGTGGAGCAGTGGAGGTCTAGGCTGTGGCTGCATAGTCAAGAAGATGGAGTAATATCAGCAATCGAGAGGAGTATAGAAATCAATGCATTAAAAGGGTATTTAAGTTTAAGAAATGTAACCACGTAAAGTGTTGAGTTGCTTGCTCAAATAAAGAAGGAGATTGGTTTGTGATCGCTGATTGGTGATTCATATAGTGAAGCTTTTTTTTGTGGTTTGTTTGTATAGAATAAGTCAATTAGTGTAAAATAATCTGTTGAGAAATCTCCAATCAAGTTATAAATGAAAAAGTTCTTTTGAAAAGTTTCATCAATGGTTGTATGATTGATATTAAAGTCACCAACAACTGATACTTCATCATTTGGATTGTAATTTTTCAAAACTGTGTTGAGATATTCTATAAATTTGTTCAGAGAATAGTTGGGCGATTTGTGGAGAAATATGATTGTATGTGATTTGTACGACATTGCAGTAACATCTAAAAATGCATACAATTTCTTTTCAAGGAAAATGTTATCAACATGTGTGAATATGATTTTAACAAGGTGTTCTCTTTCTTTTTTTACATACACTGCTGATCCATATGCGTGCCGTTGAGGGAGGATGCAATCATTTCTGTGAATGCACGTATGGTGAGGAAGCTCGTGCTGTTCATTTTTCATGAATCGTGTTTCAACAAACATCAAAATATCAGCATTCAGGTATGTGAAGTGTGATGCAATGTATGGTAAATACAGGTTCAGTGATCTAACATTATGGAAAAGTGCATATGGTTTATTATGTTCATGAGGGAAAGCAAGTACGAAGGACAAATGCATCTCCATTTTCATTTTTTCAATAAGTGGTCCTGCTAAATCATACTTTGATGGAGGTGATGGTTTTTTATATTTTCCACTAATAAGAAGAGATGAAAGAGTTTTTGCTCTACTACATGCTGAATAGAACCTCCTAATGAACCCTTATCACATTTCTTTTCATTAACAAAATTTATTTCTGTGGTACTGTAACTGCTTTGTTCATTACAAATATTTCGATAATAAACAGCAATTTCCTCAATATTGGAAAACTTAATTAAAACTGCAAATCCATCACCATTAGACCTACCATTTTTATCTCTTGCATGTGAATCAAAAACCCACAAAGTATTTTCCACATTCATTAACGCAAATGAATAATCATTGCATGTGAGGATGCCAAATCTGGAACTTTCAAAAAACTGTATTAGTGCTGACAGAAATTCATGTCCAAAACCACTAATATTGTGAACAGGGCCATAAAACTTTTCTTGCCTTTCTGCCAACAAATAAACGTGAGAATTATTTGGTAATTTAAAATTCTTCATCACCTCATGTGGATACAAATATCTTTTTGGTAATGGATTGGAATAGGCATGCAAATTTGTTCCAGCCTGAAACATCAAAACATTCTAAATGAACAATTTGCTATCACAGTTTAATCTCAAATTGATGGATGTTCACTTACAGAGACACAAAGGTTTATATCATATTTACTCCAAAGAGCTGGATTCCGCTGTGATGCATAAGCACAAGCCAGTACACTAATTGAACAGCATTGCACTCCATAATAATCAGGAAATAACACAGTGTCACCTTGATGAATCGTCCCTTGCAATATTTTCATTTTATCAACAGTTTTTCACCTTTCAAAAAAGTGAAAATATGCTACAGATCAAATTCGAAAAGAAACAGAACTGCACTTCTCAGATACCTTCTCGAACTTTCACTACCTGCAAAACAACAGAGTCTATGCGCACGCGCCAGGTACACTCTGCCCAACAATCACCAACCGACCGGCCGATCCAAATGGCCACGTTCAAAACAACATCTGCGCTATTGTTGGACTTCTTCTAGCTACAGTAAAAGACAATTTTTATTCGAACGCGCTTTTTCAAAAGAGCCAGCGGTTTTAGTGTAAGCTGTACACAGACGAAAACGAGCGCTCCTATTGGTGGGATTTCATTTCCGGTGGCTCGGCTCCCCCCTCTCTCTGTGTTTTTAGCTGACGAGTCGAGTTTTGCCATGGAAACGCCGATTTCAACTCAAAATTTCTCAAAATTGGCCCTACACTTTTCAACCACATTTCACCACTGAAATCAAGGTACAAAGTTCTACCACTCTGCCAAATCTCATCAAAATCGTATAGAAAATTTCGGATTTGCATAAGGGGCCAGACTGACAATAAAAATAAAAAAAAAAACCAACCCCGGTGAGGCTATAAGGCTACTTCGTGCCTAAAAATTTTTACCTTTAGGGGTAATTTCGGGCACTGAAATGGCATGCAAGGGCAAGCTGGGTTGTTCTGAACACTTTAAATTTCGCAGGGCTGGAGTGGTGTAAGCTTCTTCCAGATCTTCAGAGCTCTTCTGAAAGATGAAGATAATCCATTAACACAGATAATACTCAACTGCCGCAGCAGTCGCTTTGTGGAACTTTGACTATTATAAAAATGGGCCAAGGCTACATCTGTACTTCTTATGTGTAGTATGTACACATCCTATCTTAGTGTCAATTATTGGTTCGTGACTAAAATTTTATCATGTTTACCGGGACTTTGACTTTGAGAATGGCCGCATGGCTTGCCGGGTTGCTACGGAATGCAGAGTTTTCCAGAAAGCCACTGTATCTTCCCAATAAGACTTGCCTCCCATTTACGTCAGTTTCAAGAGGAAGATCCACGACTCATCTTCGCGTGATATAGTGTGGCTTGAGTTGTACCATTATCAAAAACAAAAAAGGATAAAGGTTCAAGGTTAGACGTTCAACAAGAAGCGTCCTAAATAGCACCACCCCACTCTCCCAAACATCAAACTGTTTGTTCCAATCATGACTCCAAATTATGTATAAATGACCACCCCTACCATCCCTCCACATCTACATTCTTAAGAATTTCACATTTTATCACATAAGCTCAAAAGAAAGACACAATTATTGATTTTGAGACCAAAATCAGAACGACAAGTCGTTTTTTCCTGGGGTGCCCGAAATTACCCCCAAACACGGGGTAATTTCGGGCACTGCTTTAGGCCCTCCACAGTAAAAACGGTAAAGCGTAAATATCTGGAATTGGCGTCAAATTAAAGCTAAAGGTGGGTAGATGATAAATTTTAACCCTCAGGTCCATGGCAACACCACGACCTTCACAATTTTAAAAATACCTCTCAAAAGTGCCCGAAATTACCCCGTTTCACGGTAGTCCCGATTCGATCCTCGTACACGCGCGACTTCTGTCGACTTTCTTGAGGTAAATTGGAACCAGAAATCCTTGTGCGTGCACCAGTGTCACGCAAAGAAATTCCATTTTAATAATTTTCTCCGAAAAAAAAATCCTCAGAAGATTAAATGCTTACTAACATTTTTTTTATTTTATTTTACATCTTTTCCAATTGAATTTCCCAACGTTACACTTGGGAGCACTAGTTGCTCGCATTTCTGGTTGCATATTACCGCTAGAAATGCGTCAAGTTCACGGAGAGTACGTGGTCCGAATCGGCACTACCGCT
The DNA here is from genome assembly GCA_030522485.1 of Stenchaetothrips biformis. NCBI lineage: Eukaryota > Metazoa > Arthropoda > Insecta > Thysanoptera > Thripidae > Stenchaetothrips > Stenchaetothrips biformis. The sequence continues at coordinate 10,657,144 of CM060100.1, forward strand.
GTACTACGGCGGGACTAAGAAAGACAACCAGCCGAAATATGATGGCAGAGGGACGTTTCCCGCTCTTTGCATGTACCACACTGTAGTAGAGCGCTAGTACAGAAGAGGTCAGATATGGACATCCGAAAAAGACCTGGAATGGAGATCAGTGGGAGCTACGGTCACGAACTTGGGACTAGCAATGTTGACTGGGTACTGCCCATCGGTTTTCTGTTTCTTGGCTGGCGGTTCGTTGTTGCCTGCCTTCTTGTTATACTTCTGGAGATGTCCAATCTGCCTCATCAGTCCATCATCTTGTGCTGGAATAGTAAGTTTACAATTTGTCATGACGAGGAACGAAACATTTGAATGAGAGGAAAGTCGTTGTAGGATAATTTACCTTCACCAGGATTATGGATGCGCCCAACGAATGAAGTGGTTTGGGGAGAGATGATCTTCCCATAATAGCATACGTTATGTTTGTTGTCTGTTCCACATGATGCAACTATGTCTTGGAGTCGTTGGTCGGTGATTGATTCCATCAATTTATTTGGGAGAAAAGTGGTGATTGTGATTTTACCGTCCTCAAGATGCACTTTCATACTTTCAGTGAAGCGACCATGGATTCGGGCTCCTTTCCGTTCGATTTGCGTAATTGCATACAGTTGTCCCAATTCTAACTAGGAAAAAAAAAATGCGGAATTCCTGCATCTGAAATTAAAAGTATGATGCACATGAGAATTGGTAATAAAAAGTAAGCAATATGATGAGAATGAATGTAAGAATTGTTCAATAATTTGGATGCAGAGGAGAAGGCACAGTAAATAGAGGATGTTACGATTCGTGGTTCATGTAAAATAGAAGTGCTGCGTACCTTTTACTCGTTGAGTGGTGAGTCAAGGGAAGGTGGGATCCATAGATTGCAAAGGACGTCTTTAAAATATGGCGGGCGTCGATGGCGGAGTTGTTGACATTGTTTCCATAAATGACTGTAGATGAATTATACCGACGTGATATTTTGAAATAAGTGACGTTTTGAGTAAGTTGAGGAAAAGAAAGAAAAGGGAAAGCATTTTCAAATTAATTAGAACGATTTTTAACAAGTTATAAGGTAGTTTGTTGTCGTAACCTTTTTTTTATGGAATAGTGTTGGTAATCATTCTTTGCGCACTGGAAGTCGTCTGCTTGACTTGTTAACCATATTAAAGTATGTTAGAAAATCGTTTCTTATCTCGATAATAAGCATCTGTACTGGTGTTGGCTCGAATCGCTTGTATGTACATGGTTCCAAAACCATATCTTGAATAGATCTCACTCTTGGCAACGCGACATAAAACAATCCAACAGCGAAATCGGGTTTTAGTCCGAGATCGACTACAACCTAAAATAATTAAAATTGAAGAGGTGAAATTCGGTATAGAAACGTAATGGCATGTTTAAGTGGATTGATTACCTTATTGAGTGTCATTCCTAGTGACTTGTGCCCCGAACATGCATATGATAATGTGATGGGAAATTAGTATCTTGTACAGTGGACTCCTTTTGAGTTTGTCCATGATCTCATGATCGGTTTCATTGGGACATTATTTGTTCCTCTTTATATTGAATAAATAAGTTATTTGGGGTTAACCACAATTTGTATATGAGAAAACGAATAAAATAACAAACCTGGAGGTACAGAATAAGAATAAAATTCACAAAGGATAATTTAAGGAAATTCACTGTCCATGGTGTAGAGGATGTCAGCAACTTTACCAATGCTACCATTGCAGAGATTTTGATCTAGCCATAAGTTTGAACGTAGCATGATCTTTGATCTTCTTGCGAGATACAGGATTTAACCAAATCCTTCAGCAGATTCAGTAGATCCTTTTCGTGCAGGAGAGCAATTATGTTTTCCTTCAATTTTTGCAATCGGTATAGAAATACTTTTTTCCGGATCTTTCGAAGATTTTAGTTGATTGATATTGAAGTCATGTACATCGTCTTTTGTTGCAAATAGTCTGATTGCATCTTCAAAGTGGCTAGTTTCATATTCACTTAAACTGCTTCTAAAGCTTTTTTTTTGAGAAATTCATAATCAGATTTTAGAACACTTCTTTCACTTATTCTACCAAGGACGTTGAGGAGTGATCGATCATTCTGCTATCGATGGCATGTTGTTAATGTGAAGATATGTTGAAAATTCATAATTATACATTTTCCTTCTTTTCCCAGCATTGATTTCTGAGTCTTTGAAACAAAAGAATTATCTTTCACTGGAGGGAGCTGTTTGATGTCACCAAGCAGCATCACATGTATTCCTCCTAAATCTTCATCCGCATTTCCTAGTGCTTCTTTACATCTTCTATTGATTTGTGCAAGTGTCTTACATCTAACCATAGAATATTAGTACTATAGGTACGGCATTCAGACATGCGCCATTTTGGTCCTGCATTCAGACATGACGTCATCTTAGGTGGGCCTAACCCAACACCTAATTTTGGGGGAATTTTTTTTGGGAATTCTTTTGGTCGCCATCTTGGAGGGGCCTAACCCAACCTAACTCAAGGGTGACACATTCAGACATCCGCCATCTTGGGCGGGCCTAACCCACCCCTTAACCCAGCCACCTCTAACCTACCCCCTAAACTCAGCCACCCCTAAACCAAACCTAATTTTTTTTGTCGCCATCCCGGGTGGAAAGAAGGCTAGTTTTAACTTAGTATCGACTACAGTGAGAAACTGCAGTGCACAAACTGCAGTTTTCAGTATAGTCAAAGTGTGAAAAAACTCCCTACTGATTTACAAATTTGTGCACTGTCCAGTTGGTACTCGCAATAGTAGTTTGCCTGCAGTTTTTTCGCAGTTTTAAGTTAAGTTCTTAAATAGTGTCCAAACTTCAGCTTGATCTGAAGATATGTTACACTCACAATTGCTCACATAAACAGTACTCCATGAATGTGTTAAAATACCACTTTTGACTCAAGTACATCAACGCTTTATGTGTAGTTTTATCAACATGGTCAATATGAAGAAGCCATTGCACTTCAGTTTACACTAATAGTAAACCTTTTCATTGTAGTCTGTAAGTGTGATGCCCCTTGCGATAATATTTCAGAAAGATATGTAGATGATCATGCGTATGGTTAGGTCTGTCGTTCGGGAGACAAACTTGAGGTGAATTTGAAGCTTGGTTTAACTGACCGCGATGCAATGAGACAAAATTTTGGGATGTTCAGCCCTTTGCGCGGGAACTAAAAACCAACACGCCCGTGGTAGACAAGGATCATAGCACTTCGACCAAGATTGTTTTTCTTCTCTGTAAAGTTTAGTAAAGCAGTGTGAGTCCAAATATAAAAGTCGAGCAAAAAAATTATTTTAACATCTTTAGCTGTCACGGTCATGCGCGCGCAAACTGTGGAAAACTCCTCATCTCACACGGTGTGGTCTACTGTCAGCTGCCTTGGTGCAAGGTCAGGTTTCAAGAACCTGCCGCTAGATGGCGCATGGAGCGCCGTGTACGTTTACCACATGCTATTTCTGATTTATGGTAGTAAAGTAAGTAATTTGTGCAAGTTACATCAAATGTCACCTTAATAAATACGTGTTTCAGCCGTTAGGCAAAAGTTTCAATCAGAATATTTCACTGAAGTGGCGAAAAACAGATTTCCGTGTTACGACTCGATGGCGTCTACGGGCGACCTTGAGGTTAGGTCCACGCATGATCTGCCACCGATCAGACTCTCTCCCGGCATCGTAGAAGTCTCTATCGATCGGCGCTGTCGGGTGATGTAGATGTCATCATTGTCCGATGACACTACCTACATATTTTTGAGCAGACAGTACAACGTACGTTGTGCGGGTACGGCGGTTCACCTCGCCTTTCACGTCTGCCTGATCTGACCGCTCGGCGGGAAAGTCGTCTGCCTCGGTAGCGGTGTCTGTCGTGACGAACAACAAAAGAACTCCACCAAAAGTACGTAGTGGGCACGGAAAACCAAATTTAAATTGATCGTTATTTTTGAATCCACACTTACTTCGGTTAAAACATTACTTATAAAGAATAATTTTAACTTCAATAGAAAATTTGTGTCAAAACCTCTGTATTACTGGCGAGATTAAACCATAATAAAAACTGCAGACGAGACTGCAATGTCCGAAAAAACTGGTAGTTTTCCTGTAAACTGACTGCAGTTTAACTATAGTTAACTATAGTTAGACTGCAGTTTGACCAGTTAAACTGCAGTTGAACTACAGTTAAACTGCATCGGCCTGTCTGCACTCTGACTGTTGTTCGTCTACAAAAGGGCCACACTTGTTAATAATAGTTTGACTTAAGTTTATATGTAAGCTAAAAGTATGTAGAGTACAGTCGAGCAAATAGTGAAGCTGCACTTCCCAGATATAATTCGAACTTCAGTTCCTTCCACCCGGGTCGTTCTCCTTTCCATCTGAACTGGAGCAATTATTTAATGTCCGCGCTGTGATTTTAACATCGAAATCTTAATTTCGGTGTGCGATGAGCGGTGCGGTGTGTCGATGACGGACTGGTCGACCGCAGGCCGTTCTTACCTCACTGATGTCACTATTGAGTCATTATTTCATCTCGCATCTCATCCATTTCCGTTTCAGAATTATATTTTTCGACTTATTTATCGATGGCTAAGTACAGTGTGACTTAGTGGATCGATACTAAGTGAGTATGTTCTGATTTTAGCATGGTTTGCCGGCTTGGGGTATATTCCCCCTTGGCTTCTCTGCTTCTGTGTGTGTGTCTGACCCACTGTGCCTTGCCCTTGAAAAAACTTGTTGCTTTCGTAAATGTTTTCATCTCCTTCTTTCGCCTATTATTCTCACACTCGTGAGATCTTTGCACTCTATGCCTGCTGCTTGGCGTGCTGTCTTTCTCGCACACCATTGATCAGGTTTTGTCATCCAGAAAGGCTTCTCTAGGTGTCAACTACATGATGGGTTTCCAACCAACTAAGCTGGGTATTTATTTTGAGTAATTCATGTGGGAGAGAGAAAATACTTAGTTCTACAATCATCGAACTTGAGGTAATCACACTGTATTGATGTTGTTCTGGTCTCGTAAAATACTTAACAACAGAATACGTTGCGACTACCTCACAAAAACCTTGCTCATTTATTAAGTCTTCTTTTTATGGAAGAATAAAAAAGCGAGAAGATAAGTGAGGAAGGTTAGTCATTTTAAAAATTCCTGTACACTCGTCTAACATTTTATTGTGTTTTCAGCCCCGTGTTTCAACACCCCTCACTGATGATGTCTCATCCTTGCTGACTCCTCCCGTTTCGCCTATCAGCGACCTAGAGGGGTTGAATTTTTCATGGAACACAGATTCCCTTGAAGAAAATGCATACAATGCCATGATTGTGAGTACAACTTTAAAAATAAAAAAAAATAAAAAAAAAATGTTTGTTTCTGATTGCATCTTATTTGTTGTTTGCAGCAACTGCTCGAAATGAGCTTCGAAGAAGCTCTGAATGACGAGGACGTCGTCCACTACGGTGCGGTGCTTGACGCCGAGCAGCAGCAGCTGGCTCCTGTAGGTGTTGACGCCGAGCAGCAGCAGCAGGCGCCTGAAGGTGACCCCGTGGACGCCCCACGTGCACCCGCCCCATCCCCCAGATCCCTCATGGGGATCTGAGTCTCGCCACCCCGCCTCCCCTCCCCCAAGAACCACACTCCGCCACCGACCCCTCCACCTACCCCCGCCCTGCGAACGCTGATGGGGGTAGCTGTTAGTCCTCCCCCCCTTCCTGTGTACCCAGACCCCCAGCCTCTCATGTCAATGGTACATAACAGGCCCCCCTTTCCACGCCCCCACTTTCCCCGTCCCCACTTTCCCCGTCCCCACTTTCCCCGTCCCCACTTCCCTAGGCACGCCTATCCGCGTCCTCCCTGTCCGCGTGGACCCTTTCCTCGAGGCCCCTTTCATCGTGCCCCCTTCCCTAGACCCGCCTTTTTTAACCCTCAATGGGAGGCGAGACGCCCCACCCCACCACCAACCACCACCCCCCGTCCGATAGAACTCATTCTATCTTCCCTCCCACCACGCCCTGAAAAGGGGGTCGCTCCCGCCCCCAAACTACCCAGCCCTTCCCGCCGGAAGAAGCTCGTCCGTCGGCGTAAGTCTCCATCGTTCAGCATCCCGTCAAACCCTTGGGAACGCCGAAGGGGACCTCCACCCCCACCGCCCTCAGCCGGTGCTGCAGGTGTTGCAGTTTGTAAGTATACATGCATGATTTTCATTTTTCTTGTTTATATTTTTAAATGAATAAGAATTTTTTAAGTCAGCCTTCAGTCACCAAAAAAACTGTCAGGTATTTTGGATGTTTTCATCATTAGACTGACTCATCTCTACTTATGCATGTATCGCTCAAAGTCTCGGAATAGATTTTATCAGAACTAACAAGTCTATCACTCTGAAATTTTATTTTTTCACTTTGGTGAAGCTCTGCTCCATCTTTTCATTATCATTTCGTGTTATTTAACTCATCTTACCATGGTTTTAGTGGTGGAGTGAGTGTAGCTCTCAATATTTTAATTTTGCTCACTCCGTCTCTGGACTCGGAAAAGGTTTTATCAGAACTAACAAGTCTATCACTCTGAAATTTTATTTTTTCACTTTGGTGAAGCTCTGCTCCATCTTTTCACTATCATTTCGTGTTATTTAACTCATCTTACCATGGTTTTAGTGGTGGAGTGAGTGTAGCTCTCAATATTTTAATTTTGCTAACTCCGTCTCTGGACTCGGAAAAGGTTTAAACTTTGTTATCGCCTCCAGGACTTTGGAAATTCAAAAGTCATGTTAATCTCATTTAGGGGAAGGTAAATGAGTATCTTTTAGTACTATTTTACTCATCATAACATTTGATTTATCAAGGAGTGTGTGGGACTTGTATTATTTTCACTTGTGCTCTGACGCCCAACTGATCGAAGTTAGTTTTGAGTTGGTTTTGTCACTGGGAGTCATGTTTCACTAAAGGCAAGCATAAATTCAATGAAAGCAATTAGTTTCATTATCAATTTTACTCAGAATAGTAACTCTAACCTCAGTTTTATGTGTTCATGTCTTGTGTTGTCATAATATTTCTAATCCTTGGTTCGCCCAAATTGTGGTAACTCAATTTTGTTTTAATTTGGAGAGGGGCTTAGCAACAACTCACACACTGTTAATTTAGGGGAAAGATAGGGACTTAGAATATTTTTCACTAACTGTAACGGGAGGGAAGAAGGGGCCAAGGGTAGGTTTTTGACTGTGTTCTAATCCTTTTTGATTGTCTGTTTCAGGAGCTGATCTGATGGCCTTGGCCATTGAAGGCTTTTTTTTGTTTTTAAAAAATTCATGTGCCCATGGGGGCTTGTTTATTTATTATTTTTTAAATGATTTTTTTAATAAAAAAAAGTTAAGACTATTTTGTTGTTTAATTGTTTTTTTTATTTCCTTTTTCTTATATTCATTTTGTATTTGGTTTTCATTTTATTAGTTTTTATTTGGTTTTTCATTTTTTTATTAGAACAATTAAACACTTCTCGCACTTCACACATATGAACACGTATTCACTTGTGGGAACACTTATAGAATTGGAGCCATAATCCAAGTCGTTTGGCTTGCTTGGAGGCACAAGTGTTGCTTATATATTTGGTGTGAATTTCATTTTCACAGGGTGCATCAAACAGTGGGAGGTTTTGAAAGGAGGGACATCCTAGGGTTTCAATATTTTTTACCAAGAGATGGGGCAGATGTGATTGGAGAATTTTAACCTTCTCAGAGCCTTTAGCATACAATCCCTTGTATTTATAAGTCATAGTCCACATAATATGATGGATATTTTTGTAAGCAAATTCTCCATCGTTCCATTCAAGACCATGTATTTTGTTGGCAATAAAATCATTCTGTTTTCTCACTCTCTTTGGTAGCTGTTCTTTTTCATAGGGCGGGGCAAAGGTAACTACTTTGTGAGCAGGTTTATTTAAGAAAAGCAGGGTCTTACAATGACCCTCTTGGATTTCGCTGATTTTTTGCTGGTCAGTAGTCCTCCCAGGTGGGAGTTCAGGGACAAAATTTCAGAGCCCAAAAAAATTTATTTTGGAAGATATAGAGATCTTAAGTTTTCTTGGGACTTTTTGCATTGAATTTGGGATTTTCTTATAGCTTCGCGACTTTTGGTCCGATTAGCTTCAAATTCGGGTCCTAGCGTCAAAATTGAATGAGGAACACGATCGTGCCCTCAGATTCGACCTGCGACGTTTTTTTGATAGTTATTTTTCACTTTTTCTCGAAAAAATGACCAAAAAGGTCCCAAATATTGGGATTTTTGACTTTTAATTTTAAAAATGTTTTAAAACCAGCCTTATCCGACGGAAAAAGATCCGCTGAATCCAAAAAACTCAACCCCAGATTTGTATCACTAACCGTTCCGGAGATATGCCACTCCAAAGTCAGGCAATATATATTAGGTCCTAATTTCTGTGATATTTTGCCGAGCTGCTCACTCCCATGTATTGGGTGGTCAGTTCCAGCGACGCAGGCCTTGTGCACTGGTTGGTTGTCTCCAGCGTGCCTTTCTTGCGCCTGCGCCGGCACAGTGGGCCAGATAACAGGTGGAGGCGGGCAAAATCCCGGACGCGATTGGAGCTCCTGAGTCGCTAAATTTGACTCGAACCGAGCGTGCGACCCCACTAATGGATTCCTCGTTCCGAAAGCAATCCAAGGGTCGGGTCAGACGTTCGGTTCCAGGACCATTTAGCGACTCAGGAAACCGACACGCGTCGAGAGTTTCGGCCCCCTGCGCAGTCTTCTGGCCCACTGTGCACTGGTAAAACTAAAGCGTAGTGTGACCCTCTGTTGAAACGAAACCGAGTCCGATTCATTTCTGCTATCCCTTTTTCGCTTGCTCGCCATCTGCTCTCAAAATGCCAGAAGATTTTGTCCAAATTTCATGACCTTGAAAATTGCCTAGCCCAATCTTGTAAACTTACCACTCACCAAATTTAAAACAACAATTCAGGAATGATATGGAGAAAAGGGATAAAAAATGAATCCGTCTCAATAAAAAGGTTTGCATTAGCGGAAGATTGGCGTTGTTGACTGCAAAGGTCTTTCCGTATCAACAGATCTGTCTTCTCCATGACTCAAATCACGGAAATATATATTTTAAAAACAACGGTTCAGCCGTTGGTTTTGGGAACGGTCTAAAAAAGGTACGGTGAGGTCAGAAAGCACGGTGGTGTTTACAGTCTGCCGGTCTAAGATTTCCGTTATGATATGATGATTCCTTTTCACCGTTCTGGTTTACAATTTCACCGTGCCTTTCTTTCTCTTTGACCTCACCGTTCCTCTTTTTAGACCGTTCCTAAATCGTAATTATAACGCTAGTGGCCGAAAAATAATTAGCGGTACTTTTTCCGTATTCAATCCGAGATTTTTTCTGGCAGTGAAGGAGCTCAAATCACGTCCGGGATTTTGACCACCTCCACGGCCCACTGTGCCGGTGCGGGCGCTAGAAAGGCACGCCGTAGACAACCCACCAGTGCACAATGCCTGCGTCACTGGAACTGACCGCCCAATACATGGGAGTGAGCAGCTCGGCAAAATATCACAGAAATTAGGACCTAAAATATATTGCCTGACTTTGGAGTGGCATATCTCCGGAACGGTTAGTGATAAAAATCTGGGGTTGAGTTTTTTGGATTCAGCGGATCTTTGTCCATCGGATAAGGCTGGTTTTAAAACATTTTTAAAATTAAAAGTCAAAAATCCCAATATTTGGGACCTTTTTGGTCATTTTTTCGAGAAAAAGTGAAAAATAACTATCAAAAAAACGTCGCAGGTCGAATCTGAGGGCACGATCGTGTTCCTCATTCAATTTTGACGCTAGGACCCGAATTTGAAGCTAATCGGACCAAAAGTCGCGAAGCTATAAGAAAATCCCAAATTCAAAGCAAAAAGTCCCAAGAAAACTTTAGATCTCTATATCTTCCAAAATAAATTTTTTTGGGCTCTGAAATTTTGTCCCTGAATTCCCACCTGGGAGGACTACTGACTACCAAAAAATCAGCGAAATCCAAGAGGGTCATTGTAAGACCCTGCTTTTCTTAAATAAACCTGCTCAATGTCCTTCATCATGCCCGGAGGGAGTAGAACATTCTAGCGGTGTGAACGGTTCAAGGGCAAGTGATAGTCTGTGAAGGGTCGATCAAGGCACTCGAATTTATAGTGGCGACGCGCGCGCCCCCGGGAGGTGCTGCCACCTAGCGGCCGAACTTGGCAACTCTCAGGTGCTTCGCTCTGATTGGCAGAAAATAATAATTAAGAGCCAATCACGGCACAGCGGTGGAGTGCATCGCCTGCGCGGCAAGTTTGAAGTCGATTTAAGCTCTGCTGCTCTCTCATTGGCTAAAATTATTATTTTAGACCAATGAAAAGTGGCGAGGGCCCGCGGCGATGATGCCGCATACGCCGCGGCTCGCGGAATTACTGTCGTGTTTTAACGTGTCTGGAGTTCTCGGAACTCTCAACCCTAGACACGCTCTGATTGGCCAAAATTATGAATTTAGACCAATGAGGTGACGGCGCGGGGCTGCGGCGCGGCCGACTCGCTCGCAGCACACTAAAGTGCGTGCATGCTAGAACATGATTGTATCAATGACGTCATCGCGAGGCGACCACCACAGCGCGGTGCGTTTCTATTGGTCAAAATTACTATTTTAGACCAATCAGAGCACAGTGCACCCAGCGCCGCCGCCGCCGCGCGCCACCTATGCGGCAAATATCGGAACTACTCGTTTCGTATAAAACGGGGCGCTCCAGCCCGAGAGGTCAGTTCATCGTCATGCATCGCAGAAGTGAGTCGCAGCAGAAGAAAGAAGAGATGTCGCAGCCGAAGAAAGAAGAGATGTCGCAGCAAGAAGAAAACTGTCTTTCTCAAGACACTTCTCCGCTTTTGGAGATTCTCGACGAGTGGGATGCAGGCTGCTCCCACACGGACGAGCTGCTCGCAGAGGCCTACAACACGGCCCTTGAGCACATGCGCAGCGCCTCCCCCGCGGAGCGCAGCGATCCCCGTCTCCCCGCATTCCTGCAAGCTGGTTACTTGGCTTTCCTTCGGGAAAAGTCCAAGGCCAACAAGCAGGATGCTTTGATCCACCAGTTGGCTTTGCGCCTCGCCCTCCCCGACCCTTCTGGCCCCGCCCCGCACAGCCCTAGACATGATCGGGGGTGGAAACCCCGGTCCGTCCCGCGATGCACCGCCCCGCCCGGCCACCCCCCACGCCGCGCTCCGCCCCGAACCGCCCGGCCACACCCCCGCCGCGCACCGCCCCGGCCCGCCCCTGGAGGCCCTGGACGCCCTCTCCGCCGCGCCCCGCCACTCCCCCGCGCCGCGCCGCCACGCCGCCGGCCCGCACGCCACCCGCGTCCAAGGGATTGCCTACCTCCGCGGCGTCTCACCGGCCCGATTCTCCCCAGCCCGCCCCTGCCCCGTCCCCGGAGCGCGCTAAACGGCCGCGAGAGGAGGAACCCGAACCAGAGCCGGAAGTGGAGCCCGTGCTGGAGATATTGGAGTCACGGGAACGGCACCTGACGCGCTTCAAAACGACGTTTCGCGAAGAGGTGGCCCAAATTAAAGGTCTTGGCGCTACTTTGCCCTCAGAGGAGGTTATGGAGGGCATGTTCGATGCGATGCTTGTGCGTCAACGTGACGCCGTCCATGCGAAGGATGACGACAGGGTTATTCTGGAGATTCAGAATTCGGACAATGCGGAGAACCCCCTTTGGTTCAGTTTGAGGCGCGTAGACCAGTTGTCTGGTCGTGTCGTCTTGGACAAACTGACTCGAGTCTTAAACTCAAATCAGGCCTTCATGGCGAATGGCCAGTTCAGAGTCAGCTACATACACGTCCCCAACCCTGAGGCCGGGGAAAGACCCAGTAACCGTGTTGCCAATGAAAGCCTTGAGCAGTGGTTGGAGAGAAAAATAGGCTCAAAGACCATTTTCTCACCCCAAAACACGGACAATTTATGTCTGACCAGGGCAGTCGCTGTCGCCATGGCTAAGGAGGGCATGCAACAAAGGGCTTTCTCGCGCCTAAAACAAAGTGCTTCAGTGGCTCAGCGCGCAAAGGCACTTAAACTGTGTGAAATGGCGGGCATCAACCCAGACCAACTCTGTGGACTCGACGAAGTTCGTAAGCTCCAAGACGCACTTCCCAATTACAGACTTTGTGTGTATACTGACAAAAAAGGAAAAGAGTGTGTGTTTAAAGGTTCCTATACTGTGGGACGTAAAAACATTTATCTCCTCATGCGCAATGCTCATTTCTCTGCCATTATTTATCCTTTGCAGGCTTTTGAGTACAAATATCAGTGTGATAAATGTCCTGCTTTCTTTAACCACAAAGGCGAGCACAAATGCGAAGGGAGCTGCTGGAGGTGCCTTGGCTCCACTCCTCACATGGGTCCTCTACGACGATGCACTGACTGTGGACACCAGTTCGCTGGTGATGAGTGCTTCCGTACCCATAACACCGAAAAAATAGTTGGCACAACGTACACCAAATGTCAATCATTTCACTTCTGTGTGGGTTGCGAAAAGAGTTACTCGACAATGCGGGGAGGAAGACACGTTTGCGGTTTTGTCCACTGCCAGTATTGCAAAGAGTATGTTCAAGAGAACCATCTTTGCTTTATGCAGCCGTGGTCACCACGGGAAAAGAAAGAGAAGTGGTCTTACCATTCAATCTATTTTGACATTGAAAGTCGACAGAACACTGAAATTGAGGGGAAACCGGGTACTTTTGAACACATTCCTACTCTCCTAGTATCGCACACGATCTGTGACCAATGTTGTGACATCCCCGACAACAACTATTTCTGTACTGTATGCAAGACTCGCCAACAGATTTTCCACTCCCTCGACAACCCTAACCTCAACGTTATGTCCCAATTCTTAGACTACCTCCATTCTTTCCCAGCCAAGTCAGAATTATTGATCGTTGCTCATAATGCTAAGTCATACGATGCCATTTTTATCCTCCAGGAGATGATCAGACGTAAACTAAAGCCTGATCTCACACTCCAGGGTGCTAAAATTATTTGTATGAAGATGGGGAACTGGAAGTTCATCGACTCCCTCATGTTCATGCCCATGCCCCTCTCAGCCATGCCTAAGTCATTCGGCCTCACAGAGCTTAAAAAAGGGTACTTCCCTTACCTGTTCCATGAATCGGACTATGAAGGCCCTCTTCCTGACCGGGACTACTCCTGTGTTAGTACAATGAAGTCTAAAGCAGCTGATGAGTTCAACAAATGGTATGATGAACAAGTGGCTAGTAACTTTGTCTTCAACTTCAAACGTGAGATCATTGAGTACTGCGTTAGTGACGTAACCATCTTAAGGCAGGCCTGTCAAGCTTTCAGAGAGCTTTTTGCCCAGTCCGCAGGCTTTGATCCGATGTTTAGCTGTGTAACATTATCCTCCTCATGTATGGCTGCTTATTGTCTTAACTTCCTCCCCCCCAGCACCATTGGTATTGTCCCCGCAGGCGGGTACCACGGCAGGGGGAAACAGTCCCACATGGCCCTACAATGGCTCGACTACGAGTCCCATAAACTAGGGAAAACAATTAGCACCATTTACACTGACAGGGAAATCTCAGTTATGGGGCGTCGTGTGGACGGTTATGTTGAGTTGACCAAAGATGATGGTAGTGTGGAGCAACGAATTTACCCATTCCACGGGGATTATTGGCATCAATGCCCAATCCACTATCCCCCTAACACTGATATTGGAGATAACAGGTACGAAAACACTCAAAGGCTAACTTCCCTTTTCCGCCGTGCGGGCTACAGGGTGATTGAAAAGTGGGAATGTGAGTGGCAGAAAGACCTTAAGGAGCCTGAAGTTAAGGCCTACTTTGAGGCACATCCCACCTCCCGTGCCCCTCCCCTCAATCTTAGGAACGCCCTCTGCGGTGGACGTACCAATGCCATGAGATGGTACCACAAGGCTGATCTGAGCAAAGGGGAAAAAATCAAGATGGCTGACGTCATAAGTGAGTACCCGAACGCAAATTTGCGGGAAGAGTACCCGGTCAAACATGCAACAATCTACCTAGAAGGAGATAAAGACTTGCCCCCTGTCCTCCCCTACAAATGCAACGGCAAACTCATGTTTCCGCTCTGCAGAACTTGTGTGGAGTGCGAAAACAAAGATCTTTGTCAACACACAAATCCCCAAGACAGACAGCTTACCAGCGAATGGTGTGCCCCAGAGCTTAAATTGGCGCTCCAGAAGGGGTACACTCTTATTAGAGTTCATGAAGTCTACCAGTACCCTAGTACTATGAAATATAACCCTGAAACAGGCAAAGATGGCCTCCTGTCCGCGTATGTCCGACGCTTCGTGGCTCTAAAGATCCAAGCCAGTGGCTGGCCTGAAGGATGTGATACGCCTGAAAAACAGGCAGAACTCATGGCAGATATCAAAAAATATGATGGTATTGTTGCTGACCCCACAAAAATGGAGAAGAATCCTGCACTCCGGACCCTCTCCAAGCTCATCCTCAATTCCTTCTGGGGAAAATTCGGGGAAAAAACATTAAGGCCCAAGACCCAACTTATTTATGATTATGCTGAGCTTATGAAGCTAGTCTTTGACCCCTCTAAAGAAATCAACACATTGATTGAACTTCAACCAGGATGTCTGCAAGTCTCATACAAACCCATTGAAGACTCTGAGGAGTCACTTCCCACCTCCTCCCTTCTACACGCGGTGTTCACTACCTGCTTTGGCCGACTCAAACTTTACTCTTACCTCGACATTGTCAAGGACAGGGCTCTTTACACGGATACCGACTCGGTGGCATGGATCAGTCAGCCGGGAGAACCGGACCTCCCCCTAGGAAGCCACCTTGGCGATCTCACAGATCAGGTAGCTGAGGATTATGGCCCGGGCTCCTTTATCACTGAATTTGTGGCCGGAGGTCCCAAAAATTACGCCTATAAGGTGGCTGTAGGTGGGGATGTCAACAAGATCAAAGTCTGTATTAAGGTGAGAGGCATCACCATAAACAAGTCATGTGATGATCTAGTGACATTTGATAATCTGAAAGCCATGGTATTGGGAGACCGTGAAAAAATGACCATCCCTATTCCCCGACAGATTGCCCGTCTTCCAAAGTGGAAGATAGTCACTCGTTCCACCTCCAAGAATTGGCAGGCGAAGAACACCAAACGCCGTCGAGTGGACTTGGCACGCACAGTCCCTCACGGCTACAATGCCTATGGAGACGAGGACGAGGAGGACCAAGATGTCCTGGAGGCCATGGATCTCCTCATGGAGTAATTGAAGGAGACAGAAAAGAGCGCACGGGAGAAGCAGGCTGGCCCGTTAATTGTTCTGCACAGAAAAAGGAACACCTGTGAGGTAGGCCGCCATCCAACCCGCAGAGCATGCGCGTACGCCGGGTTGCCTACCACCAAGGCGCCCCGCCCCGCCCCGGCTCAGTAAGAGAGTGTGTGTGTGTGTGTGTGTGTGTGCCCCTGGTGGCGGCGGCAGTCCTGGACTGTCGTCAAGCCCGGCGCGCTCCACGCACTCTCGCCCCGCCGGGGAGAGAGAGTAGCGCAAGGGAGAAGAAGGCCCAACCGGAGCAGGGGAGCTGGTCAGGCCCCAGTGCATTACCATCCAGTACTTTTAGTGACGTAGCCCGGCGGCGCTCTCGTCGCGCCGTGACGAAACGCGCCCACCCGGCGGCGCTCTCGTCGCGCCGTGACAAAACGCGCCCGGACCGGCCCGCCCCGCCCGCGCTGCCCCGCGCCGCCCCCCGCGCCGCCGCCCCGCGCCCAGTCGGTATAAATGCGCGCAGGCAAAGTTCGAGAGCTCAGTCTTTGACATGGATCTCAGGTTCCAACATCCCTGTACTGCCCTTATTGTGGGCGGGACTGGCGCTGGCAAGACCTTCTTTATGAAACAACTGATTGAAAAAAGAGAGGTTATGTTCAACACAAATTTTGAACAAATCATATTCTACTAGGCGGAAGCAAGCTCCGGGGCTGAGCCAATACCCAATTCTTCGTCCGCCATTACAGGATGCTGGATTTGACTCTTACGGGATAAGTTATTGCTTTGAAAAAGTGCATCAAATCACCAAATCTTCTCTATTAAAACTGAAGTATTCTCACAGGTGCTTTCCATTTCCTCTCCACGAAACGGTGTTGGTTGTAGCTTCGGAACGGAATATCATTTTTCCAATTGTAGATGCAAAGACCAAGAGACTGGTGCCGATGCTTTTAATTTCTACTTAAGAGTAACTCCACTCAAACGTTAACCAATATACACGATTTAGTCGTGGCCCCGTTTCAAACTTTGTGGGTTCAAAACGTGCCACAAGGACCTGTCAGCCATTAAAGAAAAATTGGATATCTCAACAAACACATAAAATATCAGGAAAGTCCAAAAATTTATAAATGCAGCGCATAAGACGATTATTTTTTCCGTTGCTAAACTCCATTTTGGCCACCAATTTTTTCAGTAGAAACAGAAGACTGTTCGAAGAACAAAAAAAAAAGTTGCGGATGATGAGAAATTGAAAAAATATGAGTAAAATTTTGAGAAATACATCAAAGTATCAGGTCACTCCGTAGAGGGTTCTTCAACTTATCAATATCCGTTAAAATGGATAACGAAGTCATCTTAACTTAATTTTTCTAAGCGAAGTGGAATTCAAAGACAATACAACTAGAATTATGGTCTGCGTAAAGTGTTTATTACTCTGGTATATTTTTTGGCTTTCTTTTGTGCAACTTAAGTTGAAAAAATAAAGAGGGTTAAGTTGAAGTGATTCTTTTTGCACTAGATTCATAAACATACAAATTAAGTTATCTTCTGTTGCTAACTTTTTCAACGGAGTCAAGCAGACTTTAGTTGTTTCCATTTTCCGCTAAATGAGGAGCGTGTAAGGGGCCCAGTTGAGTTATGCCTCTTTTCCATGTGGATTTACTTCTAAATGCTAGGAATTGAGACAAATAATTTGGTGTGATAATGCAAACCTAACCAAGGTAAATGGTCCAACCCACCCTCACCTAACGGGGTCGTGACAGATCTTACTCTACTCGCGACAGACCTAACCTAACTAAATGGTCCAACCAACTCTAACCTAACTTAACGGGGTCGCGACAGGTCTTACTCTACTCGCGACAAATCTAACGCTAGTATAACTCAACCTAACCTGAAACTATCCGTAGTATCCCTCAGGTGCGCGTCCCGCGCACCAACTAAGGCCTGCTGGCTGAGGTGCAGTTACAGAAGTTGACGCGTTTGCGCCATTGCGCACGGCGGATTATGAATCAAATTGTGACCGGTTTATAAATGAATAAACTCATGCGTGCACCAAAACAAACAATCCAGTTTCCTTCCTCCTCCCCTCCATCCCCACCTCCATGCCCCTTCTCCTCTCGCCCGCGGCCGCTGCTCGCGAACGGCACCGACACCTCCCGATTCAATCTTCCCTCCTGACCAAACTAAATAACATATCAACAAACGGTTTTCTCTGGGTGGAAGCTTGTGAAAAGCCCTACAAACGCCTCGCTTTGACCCCCCATCTAAAATGACTTCTTTATTCCAAAAACTTGTCCCGAAGTTACAGAAAACGTTTTTCTTCCTTGTCGAAAAATTTTGAGCTCGCATCTTATTCGGATAGGGTGGCTTTGATTGTCCTTTCTATTTCCTACAACTTTTGTTCAAGACGTTTTTCGAAAATCTCAGCCGTTTACGCATGCGGGGCGTTTTTCGTGCGCCCCATTAGATGCAAGCCCGCAACGCAGCAATGCATGGCGGGCCTGCCTACTTACGGGGGCTCCTTTTTTGCTTTTCTCGCTTTTCTACGTAAATCCGCGCCCCATTTCTCAAGAAACATGGGGTCCTTGAGTCAATGTGAGTACGCCGCATCGAATGGAGCACACCTCGTTGCAATCGGAGGTCTGGAAGGTACTTAAACTTGCGAAAAACGTCCTTGGCTGCAGGGGGCGACGATGCTAGCCCGCCACACAGCCGTGCATGGCGTGTGCCTACCTTCAGGCGATCCGGCCTCTCGAGCCAGCGAGCCGCTATGCTACCCCCACCACCGCCCGACCTAGCGGAGGGCTTCGCCCGTTGGTTTTCCGATTCCGATGCAGATGCAGTCAGGCTCAGCAATTATTCTGAGTGGCAGCCTCTGTACGAAGAGCTTAAAGGTGTTGTCGATTTTCAGCAGGAATTACCTTTGATGAATGACCACCCTTCAGGTGAGGCTCCAAAATTAGTGATCATTGATGACTTCCTTGATGAAATTAAGTCCCATGGTAGAGAGATTCTGAAATTTTTCATAAAAGGATCTCATCATAGGAACTTGTCCATTTTTTTCCTCAGTCAGGCCCTGTTTCCTGATGGACTCAGACAAATCAGTTTGAACTCCGACTACATTGTTATTTTTAAGTCCTCAAGGGACTTGGCCCAAATAAGAACATTCTGCCTTCAGGTAGATCCAACACACTGGAAAGCCTTGCTAGAGGCTTACGAGGACGCAACACAGGCAGGCCACACTTATATCCTGTTTGATTTCAAACCCAAACAATTGGACCACCTAAGGATTCGAACTAAGATTTTCCCTGACGAGTCATGTGTCATTTACATCCCTAAGGCAAAGTATAAAAGGGAGATGTTGCAGCCCCAGTAGGTCATTTGCTAATGATGGCTCCTAGCGTCAAGACGCACAAAGCCGTTCTCCACGTCCTCCAGTCCGCTAAACCCAATCTTCGTAAAGCTATTCTTGAGGCAGCTGGCAAACCCATTATCTTTGCTATCTGTGAGATCATAGATAATTTACTCCTGGGCAATATACCTCTAACACCAGTCCAACGAAAAAAACTCAGGGCGTATCGAAACATTTTGAGGAAACTAGCACAAAAAGGCGAAGGTTGGAAAACCAAGAAAAATTTACTTGGTTCAACACGGAGGTTCTTTCCTTCCTTTCCTTCTCTCTGCTGTAGCCTCTGTGCTCCCTAGCCTCTTCCAATGAATCACGTGAAAAAAATGATTCTAGTTCCACATGAAAGTGTGGCTAGACTTCATGACGCACCTCCTTCCTCTCCCAAAACACAAATGAATGCCCTCGACACGGAAATGGATTACATTTTACGGCGGCAATATGCTGATGATTCTGAAAAATGGAAAAAATACAATGAAACCTTGCAGCGTTACCTCCATTTTGTCAAAGAAGGACGTAAGCCCATTTCCATTGCCATAGAACCCGTTGTCGATGAAGAGACAGAGGAGCCAAGTGCGTCGTCTGCACTCCGACAGCAGCTGGCGTCAGTCCTCCCAAGGACATATAAAGAGCAAGCACTGAGAATTCATGACTTTTTAGCAGTGACCGGTTCACCCGTCACATGGGATGCTAATGGTTTAGTCTCTCTGAAAGGAGCTGTTATTCCCCATTCCAACATTATCGATTTGATCTCTGATCTTACCCGCTATCGGAAAAATTTTGAGCCTCAGGGTATCACCCACTTTATTCAAGCCCTTGCCCAACTTAATATCCCCCTTGATTTGATAGGCAACGAAAAGAGAAGGACAGCTGTTCTCCAAGCCAAACAAAGCGGTGGTGGTATAAGTCTCCCCTCTCCCCCTCCCCTGCATTCAGTCAAAAAGAGAAAGCCAGTAAAACCAAAAATAACACGCACAAAGAAACCCCCTCCCGTCAAAAAACATGCCTGGAAAACTTGGTGAGGTGTTTCATGAGCCCAGCCATCCGGCTTCCTATAGTTCTGCCTGGAAACTCTGGCAGGCGACAGGAGAGAAAAAAGAAAAAGTAGATGATTATCTTCAGGGGGAAGATGCTTATACACTGAATAAACCTTATAGACGTAACTTCCCTCGGAATGTGACTTATGCTGATAACATTGATGAGTCTTGGCAAAGTGATTTGACAGACTTGACGTCCCTTAAACAGGATAACAGAGGATACACATTTGTGTTGTGTGTTATAGATGTATTTTCCAAGTATGCTTGGGCCATTCCGGCTCCTACGGAACTGTCCGACTGGGGAAGTGTCCGACTCGACAAACGACGAACGATTAGGCGCGTAAAATCAAAATACTATCCTAACGCCATCTAGCGGTTGTTGGGTCGACTTCGTCAAGACGTGCGAAGGGGTCATCCCTAAACTACACTGTTTGGAGGTGCGCAACGTAGAATGAACTATACTTTCGGCAATGGAAAGATAAACTTTCTCACAGTTTCTAACGTGGGAGAGGCTGAGGCTAGGCGAGCAAGAACCAGATGCCGCAGCCGCACCTGTTTGTTTATGTTTAGCGGTTGGCGTCTTTTATCAACAACATGGTAACTGAATGATTTTCGTTGCAATCAATTGTATGAAGTGGCGTCGATTTCATCACAATTGAAGTCACTGACATTTTGACAAAGTGGCGAAGGTCCACAGAATACCATTCTATTTAGTCTGAACATTATGTGCAGCGTGTGACTAGCAGGGACTTTAGAGCAACACCACATTCCTTTTGAGCAAGAAGCAGGTGGTTCTCCATAATTTTTTAATAATAACAATACTAGGTGAGGAAGTTGCTTGCTTATTCACCGACTCCACAGTATCTTCTTATTAAATGGCAAGTATCGCTTATTACAGCTTTACTTTGCTTTTACGGTTCCTTTAATTTTAACTGTCATGTTGCGTTTAATACCTTGTAAATTGACTCCGTTGTGATTTGATTCCTTAGGGCTTGCAGGTTATGTTATGCTCTTAAATAATTGATACTCAAGAAGTTGTCTGTTTCATTTGTTACTCTCCTCGTCGTCTATTTAATGGCAAGTATTGCCTATTCACATCTCTTTTCTTTTAGGTTGCCTTTTTGCTTTATTTTGAAACGTCTTGTGGCTTCATATCATATACCTCAGAGAATCTGCTGTGTTCATTTTTTCAATGCCATTTTTGCTGAATGAATTAACTAATACAAGAGGTATTTTAATATTCTGCGCACGTTACTGAGATATTAGTTTGTAGTACTGAATCAATCACTTTTCTTTTGGTTCTAAGCAATGTGCCTGATTGCACTCTTTAAATTCCAGCAGCTTGGTTTGCACTTAAAGCTTGATTTGAACCCGGGAGAAAGGATCTGTAGTCAAAAGTATACCTAAAAACTGTAGTTTAACTGCAGCTTAACTGTGGAAAAAGTACCAGTTATTTCGAACAACTGTAGTTTTCTGCTAGTTTTCTCTCAGTTTCAAGCTAAATCTGGGTGTAAAAGTAAGAATAAACTATAGTTCTGCAACTGCACTTTCAATACTACAGTTTAAACTATAGTTTTACTACAGATCCTTCCACCCGGGAACTTGATGGAAAAGTGAAAGTTAGTGATATTATGCTTTGTTTTGTTTCAGGTTGAAGGAACCATGCAGGACATTTTTCTTCAACATTTTAACTTCAATACTGATGTGCTACAGAGATTGTTGCTCACACTTGCAAAATATCAAAGTGCTCACATCTTATTGGAAAGGTGACTGGACTGGTAGCTGTGGACATCAGCAAGGCCGCAGCTAGGCAAACTATGTAAGTTATTAATCACATGAAAATCCATAGTAAATAAAAGTTAGAAACGGTGTATTTTGAATTTCCATCTCTCGATAACGTGTGACACAATCTGATGTTTTAAATATAATGGTTTTACTTTGAGAAGGTCATCCCATTACTACGATGTAAAAATATTTTGCCCAGGCTGAATCGCACCAGTTTCATTGACATCTGTCTAAACTTGGCCGTCCAAATTGAAACCTCTAATTTTGTTTTCATTCTTTCCGTTGCATGTAAGCAACTTACAATCAGATTTCTTTGGCGGATGAGAGTTTGCTTTCCACAGTGTTTCTACCAGAAGTACAGGTCTTCTGCAATTGACAACAAATTCAAATTGCATCAGTAAAACATGATTTTCTCTTCTTTTTTTTTCATATTTTATTCAACAGATAAAACACACTCGCGTTCTAAAATTAGAGCCGGCTATCAGTCAGTTAAAAGTTGCAATAATTTAAACGAAATTTCTTGATGGCCTCGTAGCTTTAAACCGAAGGAACAATCTACAAATGTTTATTGGCTTCGCCAACTGATCGTCTGCTACGGACTAGTGTAAACAGCGTGATGAGAAATATCGTGGAGGGAGGATGAGAAATATGATAACCCGTTGCCTCGGCAGTAGAGTCCTACAGGCCCCTTGGGGAGAGCCGTCAACTGCGTTACTGACTGAGCGCTGACTGGGACCTGGCATTTCCTTGCATTTCTTATAACTCAACTCGCAAGTCTCAACGTATTTACTGTTCCAGGATAGGTTAGGTTTTTTTGATTGGGTCATTGTCGTCCAAAGAAATAGACCTAAGCTGTTAATGCAACGAAAGTTTTGTTCGCTCGGACACCGGTCTAGGGGGTTATGTTGCCTTTGTTATCTTAAACTTTGAATGTTGAAATACTTGATTTAATTGTGAAAGCATAGCACGGAGAAAGAAACCTATATTCAAACTGTATTGCCCTTTCGTGACGTACACGATACATCCTAAACTGAACTTCAATCAACGAGGATTTGTAAAGCCTTTTTGGGAGATTTCATTCCAGAAAACACATCACAGATCAAGGTTTCACTAGAGAGTAACCTTAATCGTGGACAGAACTTCATGAAAACTAAACTTGCCTATTGTTTCCTTTTTTATGTTAAAATCAATTTTGTAGTTATGATTAAGTTTAGGCTATGCAGATGCTTAATGTAGTTCGGTCAATAACCTGCTTTCATGAAAGTGTCTAAATGATTGGTTTGAGTTCATTTGCTCTTCAGTTTTTACAATGCCTACTTCAGGAACAAGGTAGATTTGCAGTTATTTAAAGAAAATATAGTAATCTTGTTTTGTTTTCTTTTTTCTTTTTTTTTTTGTTTTACAGAGGCTGGGTCCACTTCAAATTTCTGATAGATCCTGGTTTTGGTCACAGCTTCACCAGCTTGACCTCCCAGCATGGATGTAAGGCATCAATTTGTGCTTGAACTGCGAGAAGAGAATGCATTCAGTTACGAGTCTTTCCAATGCAAACTAGATGAAGATTATCATGGAGACTTCTTAGGGACTTGCACTGCAGCCAAGGTGAATTTCCGAATCAATAAATGCTTTATTTCTCCGACTGATATTTTTGTCATATTTTCTTTATATGTAATTTTAGTTTGTTTTAAGGTATTTTGGGAAGGAGCCTCTCACACCATGCAGTTTCGGACAAGCCAGAACTCCATACATTTTAAGTTTCAAACTGGACTGTTTTGCGAATTAGTTGCTGCTAGAAGTTTTGTATCTTATTTAAGGTGAGCTGTTTGCTAGGTAGAGAAATAGGATCCAATAATACTTTTTTTTTTCTTACACTTGGAAATTTCTAGTTGTTATGTGTGTGCTGCTATTTTATCTTTGATGGCAAGTGAAGATTTTATAAAGCAGGAGGAAAAGTAATTTTGTTTTCTATCTGCACCGCTTTGCAAGAGTTTGATTTTCAAAGATATGGGAAGCGATAACTAAGTTTTGCCCCATCCAAATGCATAGAGAGACAGAGAGGTCCAGTAAACTGTCAGAGTTGTCAGCAAATTTACTCCATGGCCCTCCATTGTGTATGTTTGCAAAGTTGTGAGTATTTGCTTTGTTTCCTCAAACTGTCCTTGCATTATTGGATCCCCTGGTTGATTTAAACTTGTTTTTCTTTGGTTTATTTTTTTTAGGCTTATTACCTCAAGTTGTTTGTGATCCAGACCGACTTGATTTTCTCTGGAAGAAGGGACGAATGATTGTGCGCTGGCCAGAGTCAGGCTACACAAAGATGTCAACAAAGTTACTCCATACTTCTCTCCTTCTGCAACGTTGTGGGTATATCCACTTGCAACGTCAACACTCTGTGCTCTTGTGGAAACTATTGGAACAATCTCAGGCCCATATCAGGAGCATCTGGTTGCGCTCACAAGGGAACGTTTTCCGGTGATACAGTCAGAATTTGATGGCGCTCTAGAATATTGTTCCTTACGACCCTACATTAGGTTTGGCACCAATTATAGCTGCCCGTAGGGGGTTTGAAGCCGTTACGGTCGCGTTAAAATTATGAAAAGGGGTCAAAAAAGTCGAAACAATTGATTTTGACCAAAATGTCTCTAAATGGTCTGAAACGTCCAAAAAATAAAAAAGATTCAATTTTTGAAGAAAAAATATTTTTTTCATGGAAAATGTGCAATATGTCATATTAGGTGCGAGGCGAAAAAAAAGGCAGATTGCCGATTTTGGCAGAAAAGACTCCGAATGGTCTAATAAGATAGAAACTAAAGAAATAATCAAATTTTGTTCAAAAGCAAATGTTTTTTGAGTTGACGACTGGTTCAAATGTATAAAAAAAAATTTGGTAAAATAGTTGACAAAATTGAATATTTGTCAGCATCTAAAATACTCCATTTTTTCGATAAAGTCTTTTAATCAATTTTTAAAGAAATCAGATAAAAGCCTCTCCTTCTGAGCATTTGTTTTAAAAAGTTGTTATGGACAGTTCACTGTGCGGAAATGAAATGGATACAAATGAAGAGGAATTCTTTTTCTTAATTGTTATTCTATTTAGTCATGAAACTAAATAAACTGTATTGAAATGAGGGGCGGATGTGCTCTCCAAGGGGTTTATTGGCCGACTGACTGCTTTTACAGGGATTGTTGCCAGGGAGACAACAACGGGGAAGACCGCGTACAGATGCGCATGCGCTAGCGGGGAAAACCACTGCCAACCTCATAACACTACCCCCCTTTGGAAAGGAGGTGGCACTGAAATTTAACTGCGTTCAACAATTTTCGAAAGGCGGTCCACATGGACCACGCGCGGGCGAGATGTAGGCTTAGAGACAAACACTATTCGCGCAACAACATCATTGAGCATTGAAATGATCTTGTAAGGTCCAAACCACCAGGACTGGAGCTTGTAGCACTCGCCGACGCGGCGCTTCGGGTCGAAGAGCCACACCAGGTCGCCGACTGCCAGGGTGGGGCGACGCGCGCGGATGTCGTAGCGCTCCTTGCGGCGGAGTGACGCGGCCAGGGCGCGCTCTCGCACGTCGTGGTGGAGCTCGTGGAGGCGCTCCCGCAGCCACATTGGGTACTCCAGCCGTGCACGGATGTCGGGCGTGTCCGGGGGCCGTCCACGGGCCAGGGTAGGCGGGACGTTCAGCTCGCGGCCGAAGAGGAGCATGGCCGGTGACACGCCGTTGGTGACGTGCGGGGAGACTCGAAGGCTAAGCAGCACCAATGGGACCTGCAAATCCCAATCATGCTTAGTCCGGTCGATCACGAGGGAGAGTTGGGTCACAATGGTCCTGATAAGACGCTCGGCCGCGCCATCGGACTGGGGCCGCAGAGGTGTAGTACGGGTTTTCCGTATGCCCATGATCTTCATGACCTCCGCGAACACCGAGGATTCGAAAGAGCGTCCTTGGTCAGAATGCAGCTCGCAAGGCGAGCCGAAGCGGGTAAAGATGTGGTTAACCAAGGTCCTGGCTACGACCTCGGAGTGTAGACTTGGGATGGGCAGCGCCTCGGGCCAACGGGAGAAATAGTCAACCGCCACCAGCAGGTAGCGATTCCCGCGTTCCGTCCGGGGGAAGGGGCCCGCGATGTCCACTGCAACACGCTCCCACGGGATGCCCACGGTGTGGACACGGAGAGGAGCTCGCACGCGGTGCCCGGGTCCTTTCTTCCTGCGGCAGCGCTCACAAGACTGGCACCAGAGCTTCGTGTCGTCGTACATACCTGGCCAATAGTACTTGACCCTGATCTTGTCCACTGTCTTGCCAGCTCCAAGGTGCCCTCCGGACCCGGGGGTGTCGTGGAACTGCGTGAGGACCTCCGGGATGAAAGAGTGTGGCACCACGAGTTGGCGGGTCACTTTCCTGCCCCAACTGTCCTCGAAGCGACGATGCACTGCGCCGTTGATCAAGTCCAGAGAGCGCCACTGCAGCCATAGCGCCTTAGACCGCCAGCCGCGGTGCGCCATGGACGCTGCAGACGGCCGCTCGTCGCGCTGGAGTCCAAGGAGAATCGGCATGATGTCCAGATCAGTGGTCTGGCCCGCACCGATGTCCTCCGGGGAAGGCCCGCCGGCGTCCTCCAGCCGGGTCCGGTTGACAGGGGCGTCCCGCTTCTTGCAGTGACGGCAGTCTGAATCGCACGGGCGGCGTGACAGCGCGTCAGCGTTGCCATGCAGACGGCCGGGCCTATGTTGGACAGAAAAGTCATACATCGCAAGCGTCTCCAGCCAACGTGCTAGTTGTCCCTCAGCCGTGTTCTTGAGCGTCCATAGCCACTGTAGCGCTGAATGGTCCGTGCGCACAAGGAAGGGCCGGCCGTAGAGATAATGGTGGAAGAAGCGAATAGCGATGATGATGGCCAGTAGTTCTCGTCTGGTGACGCAGTAGTTCCGTTGCGCTCGGTCCAAGACATGGCTGTGGTAGGCGATGACTCTCTCCTTCCCTCCCTGCAGTTGAGAGAGAACGGCGCCCACTGCAAAATTGGAAGCATCAGTGTCAAGGATGAAGTTACCTCCGTCAGGGTCAGGGAAGGCTAGGACGGGAGCCTGGGTCAAGGCTGTCTTGAGGGCATCAAAAGATTTCTGCGCCTGCGGAGTCCATTCGAACGGTTGCTTCGCATCCTTCAACCGGTGCAAGGGAGCAGCCAAATCACCGAACTTGGGGACAAAGTGGCAGTAGTACTGGGCCAGTGAGACGAAGCTGTGCAGTGACGAACGGGCGGCTTCCGGGTCGTTGACCGGTATGGTCCAGGAGACGATCTTGGCTGTTTTCTCCGGGCTGGTCTGGATGCCGTCCGCGCTGACGACGTGCCCGAGGTACTTCAGCTTGGTGGCAAACAAGTGGCACTTCTTGGGGTGGAGAAGGAAATTGGCCTCTCGGACACGCTGTAACACTACACGTAAATGGCCCAGTGCTTCGGCGAAGGTTTTGCCCGGCACAATAATGTCATCAAGATACACGCGGGAAAGATTGCGTGGCATAAGTTTGTCCATGAGGCGCTGGAAAGTGGCCGGGGCATTGCAGAGCCCGAAAGGCATCCTCTCGAACTCATACAGGCCGTGTTGAGGCACGGTGAAAGCGGACTTAGGCTTGGACTCTTCGGCTAGGGGAATATTCCAGTATCCAGACCGCAAATCCAAGGAAGAAAACCAGCAAGAGCCGTGCAGAGAATCTAAGGTGGCATCAATGCGAGGCAGAGGGTAGGCATCTTTGCGTGTGACAGCGTTCAACTTACGATAATCAATGGCAAACCTAATGGTGCCGTCGCTCTTGGTGAGGAGGAGGGCAGGGGAAGCCCAGGGGGAGTCCGATGGCCGAATGACGCCTTGGCTGAGCATCTCCGCTATGCACTTGTCGGCTTCTTTCTGCTTATGGAGGGGAAGGCGGCGGGGTGCTTCCTTGATGGGCGCCGCGTTGCCAGTGTCGATGTGGTGCTCAACCAGCTTGCAGTGTCCAATTTCACCGGAACAGGAGAAGATGTCCTGGAACTCAGTGACAAGCTCCCTCACCTCTGTGCGCTGCTGCACGGTCAGATTGTCACTGCAGCGGGCGAGGAGGTCTTCCAAAGGAGCAGGGAGGCCGCCAGACTCCACCGTGGTAGCGTCCAGCTTGTTGACGACGTTGACAGGAACCTGGGCCGGGGCCCACGCGTTGAGCACGAGGACGCAGCGGCCGCGACGAAGCTTCCTGGGCTGGCCTCCGGCGTTGTACACGGCGACGACCAAGGCACCGTTCTCGCCGGCCAGGACCGAACTCCGGGCCTCAAAGCCGCTGGGGAGCGTTGGGCGTGCTAAACAGTCCATACCTCGCACGCTGCGGACGTCAGCAAGCTGATCGCCCGGCGCTGGGGGGAGCCCAATGTCCTCCCCAGCGTGGTGAGAGTCACGGTGCGGGGGTATCAACCCGTCCCCGACAGCCTGTCCGACTAGGGTCAAGGGTGGCGTGCGACTTCGTGTGTTCCGCAGGGCAACCGCCTCTGGTCCCGGGCCCTGGGACCATGAGGAGGAAGACACCTCGGCAACGCCACCGTCGATGACGTCACAACCTTTCGCCGACACGGCCACGTAGGTCAGTTCTCCCGGGGGCAGCAGCAGGGTCTCGATGGTGACGAGGCGCACGGCCAGGCACGAAGCGGGCACCGGGGCGGTGCAGCGGGTCATGGTGATGCGCTGGCCGTCGGAGAGCACGAGGAGGTCCTTGTCCACGTCGAACAGCTTGACATGAGCAGCGACGAAGTCCGCACCCAAGAGGCACTCGTCGTGGGTCTGTGCCTCGAAGACGTTGGTGGGGAGGGGCGCGCCGCCGAGGGAAAGCGGAACGAGCCGCGGCCCGAGGATGTCCGGCGAGGAGGCGCCAAGGAAGGCGCCGCGCACGTCAAGTGCGGGGCGTTGGAGGGGACGCTCGGGGGCGTCCAGAAACCCTCGGCGCAACAAAGTCAAAACAGAACCGGGGTCGAAAATGATTTGACAAGGCTTACCCGCGATTTGGCCGGAGATGTGCCAGGAAACCCGGGTAGGTGGCGGTGGTGGTGGGCCTTCGGGAGGGGGAGCCGCGACAGTGCCCACAGGCGCGACTACCGGCCGTTTCCCGAACCAGTGCAGTTGTCCCTGTTGTTGCCCCGGCCGCCGTCACGGCGCTGGTGGGAGTCGCCGCCGCCGCGGCGGTCATTGTCGCCGGCCCGCCGGTCTCGACGGCCTTGGTCGTGTTGACGAGCACCTTGATGACGACGGTCCTGGTGGCCGCGGTCCCGGTCCTGCCTGCCGCGGAGAGGACAGCTCCGTGCAAAGTGGTCCGGGCTGTCACACTCATAGCACCGGAGTGCGGGGCCGCCACGGCGGTGCGACGGGCCGGCAGAGGTGGCGGACGCGAAGGACTTCACGAGCCCCTCGAGTTGCCGCAGCAAGTCCTGCATCTGTTGCGTTGAGTCGACCGGGGGAGGGTGCACCCGCCGAACCTCGGCGACGCCCGCGGAGGCGCCAGCAGCACCGTCGGCAGCAGACGACGTGGACGCGGCGCCGGAACTGTCGGTGGCGGCGCCAACCTGTGGGACGAGGAGGAGAAGGGCCGCCGCCTGCTTCAAGCTCTGCAAGGACCGGCTGCCGACCTGGTGCAGACGCTGCCTCGCCAGGACTACCAGAACTTCGCCGCGTTGCGCGAGCGGCTCCGCGCGCACTACGACCCGGCCCAGCGCAGCATGGTCGCGGAGGCCGAGCTGGACCGCCGCGTGCAGCACCGCGACGAGTCTGTGCAGGAGTACGGCGCTGCTGTCCTGCGGCTTGCACGGCTCGCCTATCCGACTTGGCCCGAGGCGGCGCTGCAGACGACGGCGCGGAAGGCGTTCATCGCGGGGCTTGCCAACAGCGACGTGCGCCGCCAAGTGCGCCTGCAGCGCGCTGAGACCTTCACGGAGGCCCTCACGGCCGCCCTCCATGTCCAGGCCGTCGAGGATCAAGAGCCACCGAGTAAGCGCCCCCGCTTCCAAGTGTCTCAGGTTGGCGGGGTCGGTGGCCACGCTCTCAAACTGGGCGAAGAAGATGGGCCATGACCGGGAGCCATCAAAGGTCAAGGGTACCGACCTCCCTTCACGACGCCTGGCGTTCGTTGTGGCCTCGGCCATGCCGCGTAGGATGGCGGTGTTCTGCTGCTGCATGAGGGTGGAGGCCTGCGCCCAGTCGGAGAGGAGGTTCTCCACGGCGTGGAGCGGGTCGGGGCGGCGACCGGTGGAGCCGCCGGCGCGGCCGTCGTCCCGAGAGCGGCGGTCGTCAGGCATAGTAGAGGAAAAGGGCCTCGACGGGGCGCGAGAGGGCACAGCACCACTTCTGACACCACTGAAATGAGGGGCGGATGTGCTCTCCAAGGGGTTTATTGGCCGACTGACTGCTTTTACAGGGATTGTTGCCAGGGAGACAACAACGGGGAAGACCGCGTACAGATGCGCATGCGCTAGCGGGGAAAACCACTGCCAACCTCATAACAGTATCATTAATGGAAGTTTCGTTCTCCTTATAACTTTATAAACAGTGTAATTGTCAGTAAGAACAAAATGCATAACGGTGTACCTTCCATGGTCAAAAATAGTCCTTGCCCTTGACAGTTTTTAAAACAATAAAAATACCGATGTTAAACTGTCGGAACAAAGTTATGAGTAAAAATCGTAGCAAAAAATATTAAATGAGCAAAAAATGCTGATAGTGCACAGTGAATGTATTTGAACAATTGTGTACGTACGTGGTCTCACACAATTTCGAGCATACGAACTTTTTCGTACAAATTTGTCCACAAAACCACACAAATTTGTGTGATTTCTCGTGCACGTACGAAAATCAAGCACAATTGTACAAATACATTCACTGTGCACTATCAGCATTTTTTGCTCATTTTATATTTTTTGCTACGATTTTTACTCATAACTTTGTTCCGACAGTTTAACATCGGTGTTTTTTATTGTTTTAAAAACTGTCAAGCGCAAGGACTATTTTTGACCATGGAAAATACACCGTTATGCATTTTGTTCTTACTGACAATTACACTGTTTATAAAGTTATAAGGAGAACTAAACTTCCATTAATGATACAGTTTATTTAGTTTCATGACTAAATAGAATAACAATTAAGAAAAAGAATTCCTCTTCATTTGTATTCATTTCATTTCCGCACAGTGAACTGTCCATAACAACTTTTTAAAACAAATGCTCAGAAGGAGAGGCTTTTATCTGATTTCTTTAAAAATTGATTAAAAGACTTTATCGAAAAAATGGAGTATTTTAGATGCTGACAAATATTCAATTTTGTCAACTATTTTACCAAATTTTTTTTTATACATTTGAACCAGTCGTCAACTCAAAAAACATTTGCTTTTGAACAAAATTTGATTTTTTCTTTAGTTTCTATCGAGGTGATGTCACCAGGTACACAGTCCCACCAGGTATAATCCCACCAGGTATAATTCCCATCAGATATACACTATTTTATTTTAATTTTGTTTACGCAGATTCCCACCAAATATAAATCTCACCAGATATACACCTATTTATAAATTTTATTCCGTGTGTCAGCAGATATACTTCCCAACAGGTATAATTCCCACTAGGTATAAATTTTTTTGTAAGACAACGTATTACTTAGTAAAAGTTGTATTAAATTTTGTGGAAGGAAGATGTTAAAAATCATTCCTAAACTTTGGTATAACTTGGAAAAGTTTCTTTGTGAACTGTGATAAAAGATGCTCTGCAAATCCAAGTGTAGGTTAGTGAAGAGCCCTGTTGCTAGAATCAGAAAAGTTGTTTGTTCTGTGCTTGGAACGATGAACAATCAAGTTCAGTGCCGAATTTTACCATCCAAGTGTCACCCACGTAGTTTCGGAATAGTTTCAGCTCTCCCAGAATTCCGTTCATGTGAGCTTTATACTCAATAGTGTTCAAACCGTAGGTCATTTTATCCGAAGAAAGAAGAGGGAGAACGCATCACATTCAATTCACTGTCAATGCGCAGTTCCTGTTTCGCAGAGGGGGCGTTGGTGGGAGAGGAGCAGCGCGAACCGATAGACCGCGCACCGCACAAATAAAATGTACAATAAATATGTAAAATATGTGTATACCTGGAGGGATTTATACTTGTTGGGAATCCGCGTAAATTAAATAAAAATAAAATTGTGTATATCTGATGGGAATTATACTTGGTGGGAATTATACCTGATGGGATTATACGTGGTGGGATTATACCTAGTGGGACTGTATACCTGGTGAGGTAACCCCTTTCTATCTTATTAGACCATTCGGAGTCTTTTCTGCCAAAATCGGCAATCTGCCTTTTTTTTCGCCTTGCACCTAATATGACATATTGCACATTTTCCATGAAAAAAATATTTTTTTTCTTCAAAAATTGAATCTTTTTTATTTTTTGGACGTTTCAGACCATTTGGAGACATTTTGGTCAAAATCAATTGTTTCGACTTTTTTGACCCCTTTTCATAATTTGAACGCGACCGTAACGGCTTCAAACCCCCTACGGGCAGCTATAAATGGTGCCAAACCTAATGTAGGGTCGTAAGGAACAATATTCTAGAGCGCCATCAAATTCTGACTGTATCACCGGAAAACGTTCCCTTGTCAGGCTGTAGGTGCTAGCTCTCCATAATAGTGCATTCTGTTTGGGAATCAACTTCTGCAGGAAAAGTTAATATTTTAATACTGAAGAAGAAGGTTTCTAATGAACTATGATCACACTAGCATAATTTTAATAAACAAATTTTGTCAAAAAGATATTTTTTCTTGAAATCAGTGGCCCTTCTTTCAACATATGTAGAAAGCAGCCTTTTGAAGTCTTATCTTGAGCCAAAGAAAGAGAAAGCAGGGTATGAAGATCAGTTGCTAGGATTATACCAGCACAAACTGAAAAGAAAATGAAATAAATTACTTGTGAGAAAGGACAGTAACTTTTTATTGTTCAATCCACTACAATAAATTGTTCTGTCTATTTTTTGTTAACCCTACCAAAACTATGAACCAAAAGTTATTGTTTGTAAAGATGAAATAGTACCTTACAGGAATGTTGTGAATGAATTTAATTTTCTGCCCTCAATTCAAATCATATCTCATTAAATCTAATGTGTGCCTTGAGTCATTTTAAGTAGCTTAAATATAAAATGTAATCAACAATTATAGAATGGGCGTAACTATACAAAATAGATACTAAATTCAAGCATTGCTTTTCTGGTACATTTGATTACAAATTCAATATTTAGAAGTGGATTCCTCGTATAAACACTCCCTGTGACTTCCTGCCTGGAAGCTGGCGCAATTTTCTTGCTGGGCCTTCATTCTCTAGAAGAAAGCAAAAAGAAACAAGATTAGTTGTTAGAATCTAAATGTGTCATTAAAATTAATTAGACCTGAACGCAGCTAAGGTTTAAGTACAGGACTAAATTTGTAATGGGAATTTTCTACAGGAACTCACCAGAATCATTTCCTGTTGCAGGCGTCTCTACTGGAGCTGTTGATGGGGCCACTTGTACTTGATCCTGAGCTGCTAATGTCAAAAGACAACATTTTGTATTTTAACATTGGTAAGTAAAATCTTTCATTTTTTTTTTGTTCAATTGTACACTTTACCTTGTTGTTCCATTTGAGCTCTGGCCTCCTCCCTTTCCCTTTTCCTTTTCAGATTCCTTTCTTGTCTCTTTCTCTGCCACTTTGGCAACTCAACAGAATTATTTTCTGTCTCTGCTTGAGCAACCAATACATGATCTTGAGCTGCTAACAAAAGACAACATTCCCCATTTTAGCATTGGTAAGAAAAAAAATTCAATTTTTTTTTGTTCAATTGCATACTCTACCTTGATGTGCTGTTTGCTCTCTGGCCTCCTCCCTTTGCTTTTTCCGTTTCAACTTCCTCGCTTCTCTCTTTCTCTCCCACTTTGGCACAACTGGTGGCGCTGGCTCAACTGGCACATCACTGTCTTAAACCAGAACAAACATATTAGAGGCAAACCCCATCATTGAGGAACAAAACAACTGCATCATATATCAATCTAGCTCTGTATACTTACTTGCTTTTCTTTTTTTTCTCCTAGGCTTTCCTCCTTGATCCATTGGGTTTCCGTCAGAACCAGACTTCCTTTCACTTTCGAGAACGTCAAGCATCCACACTTCCATATCAGCTGTTTTTGTTGACTCAGCTGGAGATGCAAAGTTTTTCAAGGCTCCTGGGAATCCTGCAAGTAAAGAGCAGATCATAATTAACAGGACACAGGTTGGTTTGTGTTGTATAAAGAATGCAATTAAACGGAAATTCAAAGCGCTGCTTACCAACAGGAGTGAATGTTGGTGATCTTATGCGTGGGAGACCAACAGGAGTGAATGTTGGTGAGGCGGTGAATGCTGGGAGAGGCGATGAGTAAGTACTATTTGGCGAAAGATAGTAATCATACCACCAATCTTTAGGTGGTGTTTTGGCTGTAGTCAACGCATAGTACCATTAGTAAAAGTAATAATTTTTAACAAGTGATGAATGTAGGTCTCACAATTCCGTAATTTTGTACAAAATAAGTACATTAGTTTTAAATGCTTTCAACATTAATACATATTTCACCCATTATCAAAGAATCTTAATCTTAAGCTTAGTCATAATCAGAAGTAAAAAATGCCTTTGGACTTACCAAAATAATTCTCTGGTAATTGCAGGTCTTCTGTTGGTGTTGTGGGCTCTGCAACTTTAAGATGTTCTCCATGACTTCCACCAGCTTGTGAAGTGGGCGAGGGCGAGGGGCCAGGATTGCCTCCATCACCAACATCATCATTTGGACCTGTTGACAAAAGTAGGTACTCATGATAAACCCATTATTAAAGAATTTTTATCGTAACGCTTAGTCATAATCAGAAGTATAAAGTGCCTCTGGACTTACCAATATAATCCTTTGGTGTTTGCAGGTCTTCTGTCGGTGTTGTGGGCTCAGCAACCTCACGATGTCTTGCACGACTTCCACCAGCTTGTGAAGTGGGCGAGGGCGAGGGGCCAGGATTACCTCTATCACCAACATCATTATTTGGACCTGTTGACAAAATTATTCATGATAAACCACTTCTAAGCTCTGGTATGTATATTGTTTGTATTGCTGCAACAAATTCTGGTGTTATTAATCTGTTATTTAAAATATTTGATTGTTTTGTTCTTGAGTATTAACATACCATCCTCTTGCTCGCTCTCTGATGCCAGCCTTGGCACTACTCTCCTATGGGTTCTTCTGATTGGAGACTCTGCTTCACAGGGGCTAGAAACAAGAATTGTACCATGCTTTTTATTATAATCTCAGGAAAGCTCAGAGAAAGACATAATAATATGTCGTACTTACAGCTTTTTGAAGGGCACATCCTCAGCTCCGTAGTCCGACAAGACTGTAAGAGCTGACTTTAGGGACGTCTGAGCTTGAGTGAGAAACCTTATGACATTATCTGGCTCATCCTGAATGCTTTGTAAACTAAGGAGAATGTCCTGATCAATTTGAATCTTGTATGGCTTCTTGTATGCCATGCTGATTGCCCCTTCTCCAGCTACCCCATAATTCCGAACCCGATTCCAGTTTCGGAAATATTCTGCTTCCAGGTCTCTGAGGAGTTCTGTAAATAATAATGTGTTAAAGAACAAACAAGATTTATTTATTTTTGAATCTCAGTGACTGTTTAGTAACTTACCAACAAAATCCCAAAAAGGAGGATGGGCTCTTCTGAAGAAGGAGTTCAATCTTGAATTAATGCCCTCAAGTCCACTTGTACATGTAATGCTTCTTCCAAATACACTGAGTTCTTTAGAGGACACTCTCATTATCCATTGCCTGTTGAAGTATGCGAACATCTTCTCAAACTTTTTTAGGCCTTTGCTTGAAAGTTTCCTCCTTGCCAGTTTCTTGATTTGAGCAAACCCTTTATGTATCTTATCTGGTGGCAGCCTTGGAAGCAGAGAGAAGAGCCTCATGTAGTATCGCTCATCTGATGGCTTTGCCCCTGGTCTGAGAAACTGTGCCAGTCCATGCTTGTTTGCTTTCCGGTAAACAGCCTGAAATAATAAAAATAATAATAATAATTTGTGAACTGTAACAAAAAAGACATAAAACACTGACATCAGGTAAGCGCTACTTCAGTAGGCTTCCACCAGATAAAATACAAAAAGGGTTTGATGAAAGATCAAAAAAATGAAGAAACTGGATATAGGAGGAAACTTTTAAGAAAAGCCCGAAAAAAGTTTGAAAAGATGTTGTCATACTTCACAAGGTAATGGATTATGAGAGTGTCCTCGAAGGAACTAAGTGTATTCAGAAGAAGTATTCCAAGTACAAGTAGACTTGATGGCATTAATTCAAGATTGAATTTCTTCTTCAGAAGAGCCTATCCTCCTTTTTGGGATTTTGTTGGTAAATTACAAAACAGTCACTGATATTCATTAGTACCAAGGCTTCCTCATGTGAAAATGAAAATGGGTTTGATAAAATTAAAAAGCCTTCTAAGAGGTCGCTGGAGGGGAGACTCCAGCATTGCATATAAAAAGCCATATGTACAAGACAAGGATGAGCCAGATAATGAAGTAACATTTCTAACTCAAGCAGGTTTCGTACAACACTACTTACCCTTTGGTAATGCCATATGCACCCCCAAATATTGATTTTCTTAAATATTTTTTTCCACGCACTTCTTTGGACTGTCTCCCAATCTGTAATTAACTTTTTGGGTTTGAGGCCCAGCTCCTTGAGCTTTTCCATCACTGCCGCATATGCATTCTCTGTCCTGGAGCCCATCACAATCACGGCCAAAGGCCAAACCTGTTGACAACATTTTTTTTAAGAACAGTGAATAAGGTATAGAAAAGGCAATGAGTTTCTCATGCATACCTGTCCAAACTGGAAAACGGCTAACACAAACACTTGTTTCCCCCCTGGGACGTTGGGGACTATGTAGAACGTCCCATCTGCAGCATATGTATCTGCTATGTTACAGATTGACAACATTCGGTTGGAAGCGAATATTAGCGATATGTCAGCCCCAGTCCCACACGAGCCTCTGTAGAGGTCTTCCTCATCCATTTTAGTCCGACCTGAAAAACAAAACAAATTTCCAATCTTTGAGACTGATCTTCATGCCAATATGGCATTTTAATAAATGTGCATCAAATATGAAGTTCTTACCCCATCGTGCATTTTCCTCTAGTAGTTGAGCAGCATCATAAAGGTTCTGGGGGCATCGTGGCCTACCAACCCTGTACCTCAGAGTGTCCCTCACTTTTTTGATTGTTACTCTCTCAATCATTTCTCCATCATCAATCCTGCAGTAAAAATAAGAAAGATGTATTAAAATTTTATTTGATAAGGGAGGCAATGCAGCCATATAGCTTCATGAGGACTCTAAAGGCTGCTGACAGTGATGTGTGCCACATGGCCATAGATGTCAATGAGTGCTGAAACCATTGTGCCATGGAGCAAAATCAAAAAAAATATCGTGACAACAAACATTTGGCATCATGCCCCAAAAGCTGATCACCGATTGGGAGCCAGCCCAAAGGAATGCATAGAAAAAGTTGTGTAAAAGATGCTTGGGGCAGGCATCGACATGGGCACAATCTAAGTAAAAACGACTGAACTGAAACTGACAGGAGTTACATGGAAGCTGCGTCAAGAGAGCTAATTAAATTTAAACCTGGGTTTAAACCTGGGTTCAATGCCTTTGGAAGAGATGAATTGGTCTGATCCTGGTGCTGACAGGCACAAAGACACACACTTACTTGGACATGTGCTTGTTGAAAATGGTGTGGATGGATGATCTGGGGCTCTCCAGGCACTCGTTTACAATGTTGTTGATGATATTCTTGGCCTCCTCCCTCTTCATGATGGAGTCTTTGGCATGGTTGTGTCTCTCCGCACCTGGGATTAAATTTTCCCCATTCACAGAAGAAGCTGTTGCTTTGCAGCCTTTAAATTTTTGACTGCAGCAATAATACACTTTTTCATCTTTCTGTTTGTTTTGGTAAAATTTATAACCGTTGAGAAAATAGCACGTAGAGGTGGCCCGCTGCCCCCCCACGGTGTGACGTGACATTACGTGGTACCGATGGGACGGTGGACACAAGAAGACTGAATGAGAATTGGCCCCCCCTCCCCCTCCCCTCCCCTCCCTTCCCTTTTCCACTTCCCTGGTCATCCTTGGTCCACTCTGCCAACTAGATAGCTGCAGGGCAGCGGAACGCGGCGCGAAGTACATAATGTCCCTTTGTATCGTTTTATTTATTTAAATTGTATCATTGTGTGACACTTTTCCAACCAGTACTTTCGCGTCGCTCGTTCGCTCGCGGAATTCTGACATATTTCTGACGAACGGAGAAGACCTAAAATTGGCCATAAATTAAGTCCAGACGACCTCCTTTTCCAGAGACTAAGTCAAGCTTTTGGATCTGACGAACGGACAAGAGACAAAATCGGCCATATTCTAAGTCCAGACGACTTCCTTTTCCAGAGACTAAGTTAAGCTTTTGGATCTGACGAACGGACAAGAGCTGAATTTGGCCATATTCTAAGTCCAGACGATTTCTTTTTCCAGAGACCAAGTTAAGCTTTTGGTTCTGACGAACGGACAAAAGCTAAAATCGGCCATAATTTAAGTCCAGACGACCCCCTTTCCAGAGACTACACTGAAAAAACAAACGCGGTCAATTCCGCACGTGTGGTGCGGCCGCGGACTTGACCACGTTTGGTGACGCGGTCTCGTCTCCGCATCACCAAACGCGGAATCCGCCACGTTTGCGCCATGTTAAAGGATAGGGCTTGACCACGTTTGCGCTTCCAAGTGCGATGACCGCATCATTAAACGTGGTCAAATCTCTCAGAACATTAACCGCACCACCTCGTGCGGAATTGACCACGTTTGTTTTCTCAGTGTAAGCCAAGCTTTTGGGTCTGACGAACAGACAAGCGCTAAAATCTGTCATATTCTAAGTCCAGACGACCTCCTTTTCTAGAGACTAAGTTCAACTTTTCGACCTGACGAACGGACAAGAGCTAAAATTGGTCATATTCTAAGTCCAGACGACTTCTTTTTCCAGACACTTAGTGAAACTTAAGTTAAACTTAACCTATCCTAACCTTACCTTCTATTTCTGATTTTTTAAATGTATTTATGATCAAAATGAGTTCCTTTTCTAGGAACTAAGTTCATCTTTTGGACCTGACGAACGGACAAAGGAATCGTCAGGTCAATGAGTAGCGCTCCGCCGAGTCCGCTCGCTACCGCTCGCGAACTCGCTCCGCGAATAACACCTTTCTCCTTTCTCTTTGCCCCGTATGTCTTCGTAAATAAAAGCCTTATATTATGTGACAAGCCGACTTACTAGTAACATTGTTTAATAACTACATTTTGGTTCTTTCCAGTTGATTTTACCTGCATCTACCCTGTGTGAACTCTTCATTCCTATGTTTGCATTTTGCGCGCCTAGTGACGTCAGCGGATGCGCCGCCATTTTGATAACGACGTCATCAGCGAGTGAGCCTGAGCCTAGCCTGAAACCTCTACAGCCACATGTTGATGTAAGTATTTTTCTTCTACTTTTATTAATATTTTGTATTATGTATCTGTTAAACCGCATCTTAAGTCAGTACGCTAACAATGTGGCATTTCAAAAACCCTGTGAATCTTGGTTGGGAGTGATATAAAGTTCTGAATTATGCCATCTGGCATTGGGTTGACATAGGTTGACAGTGAGACAGCTTCATGCTCATCGTTTGCATGGGCACTTAAGTTAGTGTCAATTCTTGTCTTTATTGATGGTAAGGTTCTCTGATCATCCTGAGATTAGAAGCAATTAAATACTCATATCTTTAGCTAATACTAGGGTTCTACCACCCTCATGGTAGGAACAGGTTTGAAGTTTGTTTGAGTACGATGAGGTACAAGGGTTACGTTCAAATAAATTTTGTCAGGGCTTGTGTATCTTTTGACCTTTTCAGTCATGCTTTTGGCTGTTTACACTGGGGATACTGTTTGAAAAAAGGCTTTGTCAGAAGAGGTTCAGAACCAGGCGTCAAAAAGGGTCTGCTGTAGAGCAAGCGTGGCATGTTGTAAGGTTCATTGCAAGTTGCTGGGATTGCTGAAGGTTCCTGTAGTTGTATCTTCAATGAGGAAACGGATCGTTTAACATTGTTTGGTATTTTGCTATCATCATTGTACTTTTGCAAAGAATTCTGGTGAATTCTTAATTGGCGGGCTATCTACAGGGTTTGTTTGTTGCTGAATGCTAGATTTATGACACATATATTGAATTTGACAGGGAATCCTGTCGAACGTCTGCCTCAGCTGGTGGGATAAATAAACATACCAAGGGTTTGTTTTCTACTGAACTTGTGAACAATATATGAGGATTTCCTGCTAGATCGGTACCACAGACACTAACTCATACTGAAAGTTATTGTATTGTCCTTGAATGATTGATTTGGATTGTATTTTCTTTGTTATTTTAGGCTTGCGACTTCAAGTTATTTGGAATCTTGAATGACGTTAGTTTCCCTGAAAGGAGAGACAGCTGATTTTATTCTCGCCAGACTCAGGCTCAACGGCCTTAGTGCCAACAAAGTTACTCCATGCTTCTTTCTCCCTGCAAAAGTGTAAGTATTTGTTTTTTCCTTGTACGCCTTCTACTGTAACCTTTGGATCCCCTGAATGATTTGGACTTTTTTTCTTTGCTGGTTTAGGCTTATAACTTCAAGTTGTCTGCTATCTTAAGTGACCTGCAAAGAAGAGACTTCTCATTGGCTGGAGTCTGGTTTAGAATCCAGAAAGTTACTTTGTGCTCTGCATTGCAATCACTGCAATACATTCACCAGTGTTGCAGTTATTCTTTCCATTTATGTGGGCTGCATTAAAGGTCCTAAGAGCTGAAGAATTTTCAAAAGTGAAGATTTTTTATGGTGACAAGGGAGGAAAGGTTAGGAAAAGAAATATTCAGCACATTGTTTTTTTATTGTTTTAAATCCTATCTTACATAAATCAATGATCCAGTGTTATGATTTTCTTGAAACACTGTGCATTAGGGGCATTCAGCTGTTTGGCTCTGGTTTCTGTTTAGTTTGGAAAGAAGTCAGATGTCTATGGGATCAAGCTGAAAAGCAGGTCTGGATTGATATCTGATGTCTGGAAGGACTCAAAGCTGAAATCCATCCAAGGTAGCTTGGCCCCTTACTTTGCACTTTGTAAATAATCGAAGCAAATGATTTTTTTCGAAGGGAAAATGGAGCGCCTCTCTAACATGCTGCAATGCGATTTAATTCTTTTTTCAACGTATTTGAATTGTGTGCAGTCCTGGCATTCAGCTGTTTGGCTCTGGTTTCTATTTAGTTTGGAAAGAAGTCAGATGTCTATGGGATCAAGCTGATAAGCAGGTCTGGATTGATATCTGATGTCTGGAAGGACTCAAAGCTGAAATCCATCCAAGGTAGCTTGGCCCCTTGCACCAAGGCCTACTTCAGGTTACTAGGCAATATCTGCAGCTTGTTTTTGTTTCCATTTCTGTCGCTTGATTTTTTGCTGTAGTTTGCTCTAAAAGGTGGGTTGCTCTCATTTTTCTCAAAACTGTTTTATCATTTTTTGTTGTTTTGTGTACACTTCTATTTGTTTATTTTCAGGTCTAAGAACTCCAATTGTTTTTAGTGAAATATTTTTACTATGCTAAACTTGATGAATATACCAAGTGACACAAATGCATTGGAGTAACAGGTAAATTTATTTGAAAATTTTCATTGAACTGTATCAATATGACTGGTACTTAATATTTGAAGACTTTATAATTGTGTTTCATCTAATCTGCCTTTCTTTTTTACAGATTTGTTGAAGAAAGCTATTGGGAGCTAAATGTAAATGGGAAACCAGGCAGTGATTTTAATATTGAGCATAACCGAGCATAACTTATTGCCATGTTTCTTAAATCGGTTTGAGGTCAGGATCTACCTCGCTGTTACCTCTCTGTGACAGCAATGATTGTGCAGGTGGGAAATGAGGGACCATTGACTACTCTTATTATCGACTATGCATTTATTAACATTCTTTTCTGTTTTCCTTTATGCCTGAAGAGGTTCTTTAGCAGCAGTTGCAGAAAGTTTCAGATGCAAACAATCTTGTGATTTTTAATGCGACGGAATATCCCACAAGCCATATGTAATCTTTGGTGGGCTTCAAAGTCAGCCTGCTGCCTGTCGTACACATTTCCTTTAGCTGGTGAGTGAGGAGGCCCTTGAGCTTTAAAATTGTTTTTTATTATATTTTCTATAACATGTTTTCATTTTTTTCAGTTCGCATCCTATTTTTTACTAGAAGCTGGCAGGCCACAAGCAACAATGGCTGGAATTAAAAGGATAATGTGAGATACAAGTGAAAAGCCATGCTGAGATCCAGAGAGACGAAAGCAACTTAAAGGTATTTACTTTTAGCCTCTGCTATTTTGCTTAGGAATACAAGAATAGCATCTACATACTAGTTTTTATAACCCAAACTCATTATAAGAAACTAAAGAAGCTAGTCACATCCTCAAGGAAAACAAAAAAGAATTAAACTTTTTTTACTAGTTTCATAGCAGCAAATGCCATTTGTTTTAATTAGCTTGTTTAGAGGTTAAATTGTTGCTTTATGGCCTGCCTGGCATAGAACATTCTAGAGCTCAAATTTGATTGATCTGATCTTAGTTGTACGTCTCTGCCTCCTTGTGTACATCCAAGTTCCACCTGGTGTGGTCATTAACTATAAATCTACAGGATATCGTGTCGAATGCTTGATGGGTTAGTTAGTTGGTCAGTTTATTTAATCGATCATGACACAGTCAATAAACTTGACAAGGAATCTTGGACAAGAAATCCTAGTAAATTTCTGCCTTAGTTGGCGTTCCTTTTTCTTGGCTGGTGGTCTGCTTATTACATTGTCACTACGGACAATAACTCAGATATACTGAAAGAAAATGTATTTTTGGTGTTTTGATTGAATTGAATTAAAACTTCTTTGTTGTATTTTAGGGTCTTGCTTTCAAATTGGCTGCAATCTTGAATGACGTGTTTCCTTAAACAGAGAGACGACTGATTGTATTCTGGCCAGAATCAGACTCTATGGCCTCCTATATCAACAAAGTTACTACCTGCTTCTTCCTTTTTTGCAAAAGTGTGAGCGTGTGTTTTCATTTTCTATTTTTTTTTATTTTCTAATGTAATTTTTGGATTCCCTGACTGATGCAGAATTATGTTTCTTTGTTATTTTAGGCTTGTGACTTCAAGTTGTCTGCGATTCTGAATGACCTGTGTTTCTCTAAAAGAAGAGCTGGTTGCTTGTATTCTGGCCAGAGCCACGTTCACACGGCCTCGGATGTGTAGAAAGTTACTCTATGCTTCTCCTCTGCAATTTGATTTGGTGTTTATTTCAAAGTAAGATTCCTTTGTATGGTTGTGCTTTCCTTCTATGTGGGCTCCATGTTAGTTTCCTGGGGCTAAGGAAGGAATTTAAAAATATCACGGGGGGGAGCTTTGTTAAATGCTCACTTGAATGTGGCGATCATTTGGCGTGATTATTTGCTCTTAATTATTACTGTAATTTTGTTAATTTGGGTCTCAGAACATGGTTATATA
The DNA here is from genome assembly GCA_030522485.1 of Stenchaetothrips biformis. Classification (NCBI taxonomy): domain Eukaryota; kingdom Metazoa; phylum Arthropoda; class Insecta; order Thysanoptera; family Thripidae; genus Stenchaetothrips; species Stenchaetothrips biformis. The sequence goes on from CM060100.1 coordinate 10,700,375, forward strand.
ATAGGCTTCTACTTATTTTAACTTTGCAATGGTGGGGAATTCGCTTTTTATTTTGTTCTTGAGTGGCTTGATAACTCATCGTGAAAGGATTTTAGAAAGTGTCTTTGCTTGCTGAAGTTTGTTCTGTTGATTCCGAACTGGCTACACGACACGACAAGTTCTAAACAAAGCACTCCTGGTCTCATCTTTGCCATGACAATTGGACGTGAGAGTTTGTGATTAGGTTTTCAATTATAATAATTCTTGGTCATCTTAAATGTGAATTTAGGGCCAGTAGGGAGCATGTAGGATGGATTATTCTAATTAGTGTGACACTTGCTTCTTTCTATTTTATTAATAAATATATTTCTAACAGGGATACAGCACAACGGAAGCCCACAGTGAAGTAAGCCCTTAGAACACACAAGTCATTGACAATAAAGAAGCGAAAAACAAGCATGCCAATGTGCCTGTGACTAAGAAGTATTGTGGAGAATTGGAGGCAGGACAGCAGTGCAAGACAGAGATGGAAAACCATGCACATTCCACAACCCACAACAAGCCAAAGAAGAAGTGTCCAATTAAAGAGCAGAACAATATTGGTTAGGAATCATTACTTTTTGACTGTACAGTACAAATAATTTACATCTGTGTGTGTTTTATTCAAATATACATATTAAATTTGTTTGTGTTTTGCTAGCAGTACTGTTGCTAGCATGATCACTTTTGGGGGGAGGTAGAAAGATTGTCGAATTTGTCCCTAAAATCAAAAGTTACACATTTTATATTCATGGGGTTGTTTTGTTACCCTGATCACTGTGTCATTTTTGGGGGTAGAACCCTGAAACATCAAAAAAATAAATTGTCATATCGTATTTTTTAATTACAGTCTTTTCTTATGTATTTGAGTTGGTGGTCTTTTAGTTGTTGAAAGTAAAATAGACTTGGAGTACTTTGCAGCCAAGGTGATACATTTTCATGTACTCTAAGCCTAGTTAGTGAGCACGCCATTTTCTTCTGCGTAATCTCCCATTTCCGAACTGGTGCGTAATTTCCTGACCAGGCCGCTTGCTGGATCAATCTCAAGTTTTACTCAGGTGTTAGTAAATGATGTATACCTGGATCCATACAGGAGCGTTTTTTGATAGCTCTTTCCTCTTGTTTCTTTCAATAAATATTTTTTGTCCATTTTCTGAAAATTAACATTTTTACTATCTTTTCTGGATCTATGTGAATTACCAAAAAACGCTCACAAAGGGATCTAGGTATAACATCATTTAACATCTCAGTAAAGTTTGAGATTAATCCAGCTAGCGGTTTGGTCAAGAAGCTACACACTACTTTGGAAATGGGATTTCACGCAGACTAAAATGGAATGCTTACTATCGAGGCTTAGAGTAGTCACCTTAGCTGCAAAGCACTCCAATTCTGTTCTACTTTAAACAAGTAAAAGGCTATCAACTCAAATACATAAAGAAAAACTGTAATTTACAAAATTTGATGTGACATTTTTTTTTTAAGTTTTTAAATAAGGGTTAAGGGCTGCTACCCCCTTTAATGTACTGTGTGATTGGCCATGGCCTGGTCTCTCAGCCTCAGCATGCATCACTATCACCGCTTTCTCCGACCCACTCTGACCTTCCTTCCATTTGACAAAAGGGAAGGGACGGGGAGGATTATTTATTTTTTACCCACAAGCTCAAACATTCATGCCTCCCCGAGGGGTACGTAACCCTCGAAGATCGTGTACAGTGACTGTCAAAGTCTGCAGTCAATTTGACTTTTTTGACTGTAAATGACTGTAAATGACTGCATGACTGTAGAGTGATTGCTTGACTGGAAGTTGAATTTTTGACTGTAAAATGACTGTTTTGACTGTAAAATGACTGTTTTGACTGTGGCACGACTGTTTTGACTGAAGGATGACTGTTTTGATTTTTTTATGGTGAAAGAATCAAAATTATAAGAAAAAAAGGGAAGCCAGGAGGCTTTGGTGGACAGCCTGGAGAGTAGGCAACCCCTCCGGCACTGCGCGGGGAAAGGCTCTGAGGTCAGGCAACGCTTCCTACTGCTTTTATTCTGAAGTATTTTTATGTCTAGATCAGTATGTAAATAAATCAGTCTTTACTTTGATAAAAAATTGAAATATAATTCAGTCACATTAGGAACTAATGTAGTATCATAAGTAAGCACTTAACATAGGTAAATCATTTGGAACAAGAAATACTAAACGTTGCAGCAGGTCACACACATTCAGTCTTAAAGCAGCAGCATTTTCTTTATCACTAAGAGGAGAACTTTAATGCAAGATACTGCTACAATTTAAAGTGTTTGAAAGACTCTCATTGCTTTTCCACACAAAACTAAGAATCATTAACAAATAAAGGAAATATCACATAAGAAAGGAAAACAATTAATCATCACAAATAAAAACAAAACAATGTGAGTATCATTGGAAACTAAGTATTATAAATAAATACTAAAGATGAGTAAGTCACTGGGAACTAGAAATATTGCTATGGCACTAGGTCACATAGTTCAGTCTTTCAGCATTTCTTATCTAAGAAGAAAATATTCATTCAAAATACCATACTACATTTTACAGAGTTGAAAAGACTTTCATTCCTGCCTCAGACAAAACTAAAGAATCATTCTCAAACAAAGGAGGGGCCAAGGTGGCAACATAAAACTTAATATCATGGTACTTGTGCTCCTTTGTTTTAGCAAGTTTCAGGGAACCATTTTTGTCTTTCTGGTACCAAGCACATAGACACCCAATACCTCTTGCCTTGGAAACATCAGGAGGACTTGTAGGTACTGTTGGTAGCGAGTAGGTTCTTCGGGCACCACTAAGATACGAAAAGCCCAAAATTTGGCTGACACAATGACTATTGCTTTTTCTGAAAATGCACCAATCACCAATTTTCACTTCTGGTTTGTAACAGTTCAGCTCCGACTCTTCAAAGGATCTAACAGCTTTTCCACAGCTAAACAAGACTTTTTCCCGGACTCTGTGCAGCCTGTCAGAGCTTATTCTTATGCCTTCTGAGGCAAGCAGCCAGCACAATGCAGATTTTCTAATTGGGTTAAATTCTTTGTTTCTGTTTGGCATTGAAACAAAAATGCTATTTTCAGGTAACATAGAATTGTCATCAGCATCTTCACTCAAATCCATTGGCTGGACATCACTTTCAGTTGGGTAAGCTGCTAGCAGGCTAATTGGAATGTCGTCTTCTAAATCTGCATCGTCTGAAAAATCTGAGCGGTAACATGTTGTAGTTTCTGGTTCTTCTCCCTCTTCAATCCGATCACAAACCAGGAGCCGCCTTATCCGATTCAAATCAGTAGAGCAGTTGACGCCAAGCTTTTCGAGCCTTGCCCTGGCTTCATTTTGAGCTTTCAAGACAATATCCAATATCTCTTGGTCTGAAGGCATATAGTCATTTAGAAGTTGCTGTTTTGTGAATAAGCCAGTAAGACGTTTTCTTTTGTCACGAGGAAACTCTATTTTTCCCTCAAGTTTGTTCACTACATCTAGAAGCATGTGAATTTTCCTTATTTTGTACATGAACTGTTTAACAGAGAAATTGATTACAGTTGACAATGTAGTAGTTAATGAACGAGCCATTCGGAAAAAACTTTCACAGCTTTGACTTGAGAAAAGATGAATCAGAAGCAGCTCAGGGGTTCCTCTAAACTTCAATACATGAAAAAGAAGACTATGAGCCAGAATTTCAATGCAAACATATAAATTGGTAGTTACAAAGTTATTGCCAAGCTTGTAAGACGGGTGCTTCAATAACCACATTTTCAGAAACCTTAAAAAAAACACTACATACCATATTTTGAAAATCCTTTCTGAAATGGAGAGTGACTTGTCCAAATGTGACTCGATGGTCTCTCTTATTAATTCTAAATAAGCTTGAGTACCTTCACTCCCTGGTACATGTTCTTTTAACTGCTCAGTAACTCGTTCACTTGAAATCTTGAGGGAGGAGTCGAAATTCATTTTATCACTGTTGTCAATGTCATTTTTAGTGAGGCCATGTTCTTTTTTACCAACAGTATCAACCAAAATTTCTAAGTGAGACCGAGAAACAATATGGTTACCAATAGGCAAGATATATGAAGGGTTTAATCTTGCCCTGAATTTGTTGGCGGAGTGGATAGTATCCTGTACAACAGTGCAACTGTCATTTAAATTTCTTGCAAAGAACCAATCTTTCCATTCTTCCTTAAATGGTACTCCATCTTCAGAAAACAAGTGTTCATGCATAGCTTTCAGGAGCTTAGGATCACCATCGGCACTGAAACTAACAACTTCAACTCCTATCTTCTTTAGTTCTTGGGCGATAAATTTCCACCGCTTTGTAACATCTTTAGAAGAGAATCTGTTATCAGTTCCAAAGGCTGCCAGGCAGAATGGAGGAGCTTTATCTTCCAGTGGTTGGGCCATGATAGCGTACACATTCGAAGCAGGGACACCCTTCTGAAAATGAAATGCTATCATTGCTGCAGATGTAGCAGGAAAACTTCCACAAATTGGTGCTCCTGTTTTCTCATCCAGGGGAAGAACTGGTCCAATAATTTGGTTCGATGCTGGGTCATACTCAAATCTTGAAACATTTCTTGTGCCATCTTCTGCGATGACTACTTTTAATGGATAATTATTTTCTAGCAGATATTTCTTGAGCTCGTCAAATCGAAAATCTCCTTCAATGACTGGAGGTGCCGCAAGCCTTATGTCTTTCTCAACAGTGCTGATACAAGGAAGTGCGCAGGACAAATTGACAACAAGGACTTCATAAAGCATTCTGCCACCCACAAGAAAGAGATACCTTGCAAACATTTTCAAATCATCTTCAAATGTATGCCCATTCTTTTTTCTTTGCATGTTCTTTTTGGCAGATTCAAACAGCATTTTAAGCAAATATGACAGTTCAGAGTTTTGCTGGGAGTCACTCATCAGTTTTAAATTTAAGGATAGCTCTTCACACCTGGCAGATAGAGCTGCGATGAATTCTGCATTATTTTTCAAAATCAACTCGATTTCATTCAAAATAGGGAAGAATGCAGTTATCCGCAGTTGTCCTGGTATATGAACTCCTAGTTTTCTTCTGTTTCTTTGTAGTCTTGAATTTTTGTCTTGGAAGTCTTTGGGTGGTAAGGTTACAGATGTTCCGGAGAGAATGCCACCTTCACATTCCTCCCCGTTACTGAAAGGGATTCAAACTGGTTAAATTTCCTGAAAATATGAAAATGTTTGTTGACATTTTATCTATGTGTACAATGCAAGGCATTCATAGGACAAAGTTTATTTACCTTCTCCCGGGTTCTCTCCATTGTTGTCAGTTGTAGAATGAGTTTGGTCCCTGACTTCGTTTTCATTTTCATCAGGAATTTCAGAGACTGCATCAACATCAGAATCATCTTCTTCAGAATCTATGATTTGCCCCTGCCTTCTTGTAGGTGGTGTGAGCGATTCATTTCCTGAATTGACACTCACAAACCTATCCAAAGAACCACTTTCAGCTTTCCTCTTTGCATGTGATTTCATATGCCTATTCATGTTTGAGGTCACCCAGGTTTTGGTTGCTTCTCTATGAATCGTCTGTTTAGCAAAGCACAACGGACACTTAATTTCAGCTGAAAGTACTGCACCTTTTTCACCTGAAGAGGTCACTACTTTCACATTGATGCTCATGTCTTTAATTTTAGTCTTAAAAGATTCTGGCATTTGGTTCTTGACGCAGTACGATTTAACAAGTTTTTTTTATTTCCTTCACTTCTGCATTCATATCAAGAGAGAGGACACAATCATTTGGGTCCACAGACTTTCTCTTTCTTTCTTGGGGGCTTTTGGAAGCAACATTCAGGCCAGACAAAGTAAACCTGGGTTTACCAAGTGCTGTATTAGCTTCAGAGTGGTTACTTTTAACATATTCAACCATTTTGTTCAGAAATTTTTTCTCTCCTGGTAAGAAGCAGAACTTGGCCATGTCTGAAAAGGATCCTAGGTACTGAGACAGTGGTTTCCCATGTAGATGATCCTGAATCTTGCCTGTTGACACAAACTCTTCAATGTCAGTGATGTCTGACTTTTCAATATCCTTAATACTTTGGTAGGTGCGGTAACCAGTGATCTCCAACAAATTGCAGATGTGTGGATCCATCCTGCATCTCATGGATTGTTGAAGCTCAATCCACATAGGGTTTTTTTTCATATGGTTGCTGCAACAAACATGCACATTAAAATATTAATTACCCAAAATATAAATACACTCAAAAGTGCTGAAAAATTCTTTGAAATCGATACATAAATATATATACAGAGGTTTAATCTTTTTTAGATTTCTTTCCTGTTCGATAAATTATTTTGATTTCAAAGAATCAATTTGCATAACAAAAACGTTCCCTTGGAGAAAATATTAGCATTGTTTGAGTTTTATTGAGCAAGGCATAAAATTCATGAAAATAACTGACATTCTTAATTGAAAAAAGGGTTGTATTTATTTGATAAGAATACTGCTGGGAATGCCTTTTTATATTTTCTTTAACTGCTTTTGAACTCAAATCGTGACTTAGAGATGAAGCTGAGCAGCTTCGCTAAAACTGCGGAAACCAAATACATTTTGGATGCACCAAATGGTACCACGTAACAGACTACCACAATCAACCACAATAAAACTTCACCAATTTAATAACTACCAATTCATGGTGGTTACTATATAACATTTTGAGAATGGGTATGAAGCTAAATCATATTTGTATTATACACTTTACCTGGGATTGAGTGGGCACCTCTGATGCCCCTTGCCTTTCAGTTTGGCTCATGTTTGTAGCTGCACACGTTTCGAAGGTCAGGCTGCACAGAACGACAAAATATTATAAGCAATAACAAAGACTCATAAGTGGGATAAGATCTCATACTGGTTTAAACAGAGAAAATTTCCACCTATACATAACCTAACCTCGTCGAGAACAGTGTCCAAAGGTAGCATAGACAAATAAATTAACTTCCAGAAAATTTAAGCTCTAAATCTATTTAAAAATTGGCATGCATCTATTCAATCATACTTCTATAGAAAAACTCTAGACGGGGACTAAAATTAAAATAGAAAACACCGTTAAAGGACCTGTTGATGAGGTTTTTTGTAGCACTTTAGATTTCAACGTTCGTTAAGAAATTGTTTCTCACTGCTTGAAATGCATAAGATGGATAATATTTGAAACGTCCTATGTAAATATCAAAGATCAAAAAGGAAAAATTTAACACGTACCTAAGAAATTGTCCGCAGGGAAAATAAACCGGCGGCCGATGACTGGCGGCTAGAATAGCGTGGGGAATACGACTAGGGGGAGGGGGACGGAGTCGGCGAACACCTTCGTAGGGAATGCCGTAGGGAGCCGAAGCAACCCGAAGAGAACACGAAGGCAGTCGGTTCAGACAGCCGCTCCCCGCGTTCGGCGCGCCATATCCGCAAAATAATCGTGCTGGGTCCTTCACAATTGACTGCAAATTGACTTTAAGCGACTGTTTTGACTGTTGTGACTGTAGTGACTGTAGTGACTGTCAGTTGACTGTGTGACTGTCAATGACTGTAAGTGACTGTTTTTGCGACTGTTTTGGAGGCGTACAGTGACTGTTCCGAGTTACGTACCCCTCGGGCCTCCCGGTGGTCATACCGTCGGGGTAATGCTGGAGGACTTCGGGCGCTTCGGGCTACCAGCTTGCGCTCAGGTTGGTAGTGGTGCGATCGCAGCACATCCTACCGGCTGGCAATCAAGCCACCGCCCCTGTCATGCAGAGGGTAGGCAACCGTGTGACTCGCCTGCCCACCGGGTTGCCTCTCGTCTCCTCTACAGGGGCTCTGTATGCGAGTTGGAACCCCTGACTTGGACTCGAGCCGCATGAGTGGCGAAACACAGATTTGAGAGTCACTCAAGCTCTCCTCAGACTGCTTTTTATCTACTTCCTTGAAAATGTACTCGTCCCATTCTGTTGTTAATAAAGTCATAACGTTTCACTATACAACTTATCATTTCCTCGCTCTTCTCCGAGAGCAACTCCTTGTCCCGTAAACGTTACCTCTAAAAACATGTGAAATTTTCGATGGAAATAAAAAGCTCCTCTTTCAATCATTTGCTATTTTTATCATATTCTGTAATTCCTTTTGTTACTTGAGAGAGATCGTTCAAAAGCCATTGAGCAAGTATATTTCGTGCATCTGAAAACAATTTATTCCTTAACATCTTTTCAAAAATGCCCCATGGCCTTCTTATCGTAAAACTTTGTATGTGTCTTCAACAATTTTTTTTTTAAACGTGATGTTCCTTTTTATTTTTAAAAGAGCCGCCAGTATTTCATGGGATGAAAATTCTGAACGTGGTTATTCTAATATTAATCTGAATGTTGAGTTTTGAGTATACTTCATCAGCTTGATGTGACGACGGAAAGGGTGGGAGAGACATTGCCTCCGATTGGTCATTCACGCAGCTCATTGACGGCCCCTTCATTCCCTATATGGTGTTCCTGGAAGGCACGAAGTCTACCTTAGCGCCTACAGAGTCGGACACTTCCCCAGTCGGACAGTTCCGTAGGAGCCGCCATTCCCCTAAAAGACAAATCGGGTCCTTCTGTAGCTAGGGGATTCGAGACTTTGTTCCAAAGTACACCGAGACGGCCCGTCCGCTTGTTTACAGACAAGGGCACGGAATACATTAATAAACACGTCCAGCAGTTACTGAAAACAAATAATTTCAAATACATCTACACTCACAACCCTGACATAAAATGCTCCATTGTAGAACGTTGGCAGAAAACAATCAAATCAAAGTTGTATCGGTACTTTACTGCAACTGAAAATTATTGTTACATCGATGGTGCACTGGACAAAATAGTGGATGCTTACAATCACACTTATCACAGGTCCATAAAAATGAGACCCGTGGATGTGACAGAAGACAAAGTTTTGGAGGTATATAATAACCTGTATCATGGCATGAAACTCACAAGCAAAAAGACTAAGTTCAGAGTAAGTGATTATGTCCGAATCAGCCGAGAAAAAAAGACCTTCGAAAAAGGCTACACATGGAACTGGTCGGAAGAAATATTTAAGGTCATTCAGGTCATTCCTCATGCGATGCCGGTGTACCGGTTGGAGGATCTCGATCAGGATCCAATTCAGGGCACTTTTTATGACATGGAACTTCAGAAGGTCAAGAAGCCCGAGGTCTTCAAAATCGCATATATAGTGCGTTCCAAAGGGGAAAAGGGCAGTCAGCAACATCTTGTCCACTGGAGAGGTTATCCTGAAAAAAGTCGTTCCTGGATTCTAGACTCAGACTTAGTCGAAAAATAATGGATTTTTATGCGCATTTGCCAAGCAATGCTAGCCCAGATGTCTACCCCCAAAACAAAACATCCCATTTCCAAATCGAGCTATCGAAGCGAATGGAGTTGCACGGCCAGTGGCAGGCCGCTCTCATTGAGCTTCATTACCCTAACACAATAGCCCAAGTCATTGAAGGAGAAAATGAAATCACTGTCCTGGCGCCGGACTCTGTTGACACGGTTTTCGTCAAACCCGGTTGCTTCCCCACGAGTGCCGATTTTCTTAGCGCTGTGAGCATCGCAGTGTGTGTCTTGAACAACGATATTGAAGGTTACCCACCCCTGTCCGAAACAGCCGACCATCGTGTCGAGTTTCGCCCCTTTCATCCTGACAGAGCTGATTTGAAAGTGCACTTTTCCCCTCGCCTCGCACTGCAACTCGGTTTGGACCACCATGGCCCCTACCCTGCAAACGAAAAAATCATTGGTGTAAAGCCGGTGGAAATCAGTTTGGGGATTCCCTCACAACTCTTTATTTACATGGATATTCTGTCTGACCAGATTATCGGACACACACGCGCCCCCATTCTCAGGACGGTCCCTGTAGATATAAATGCACGCTTTGGCAGCATGACAATTTTCCACTGCGAGCATCCAATTTACTTCGAGCTGAACACGCGCTCGTTCGACACTGTCCAGATAGATATAAGGGATCACGCAGGCCGATTCGTGCCATTTCAATTCGGAACGTCAACGTTACTGGTTCACTTTAAACGGCTCTCGTAACCATGGCTCCACAAAACCACATTACACACTATTACCTTACTCAGGCCGGTGGAGGCTCCGGACACTTTTATGCGGGTAGTTCCTTCCAAAAGGGTTATGGCATTGGTTCCTGGCTCGGTGGGCTTTTCCGTACCGTCCTTCCCATCCTCCGGAGCGGCGCGGTAGCCGTCAGTAAAGAAGCGGCGCGGGCTGGCAGTCACGTCCTAGCCGATGTCGCAGCGGGCGAAAATTTGAAAGGCAGCGCCAAAAAACACTTGGAGGAGGCTGCGGTAAACCTCGCCAACAAAGCCAAGCGCAAAGCCGAATCGATGGCAGGGGCTGGAGCTATAAAAAGGGCACGCCGAGGACGCCCCCCTCATTCTGTCACTAAGACTCGGAAGGGTAAGACCTCTAGTCCTGACTACTTTAGCTAGAAAAAAATGGCCTTCATGCATACCGCATCATCAGAGTGTCTCCGCTCAAAACTGGACCTCTGGATGGTCCCTCCGACTCAAACAGCCCTTGAATCCACCCACTGGGTTCCTTACAAGCCCCTGACCACCCTTGATGCCTCCAACACAGTCGAATTTTCCATTCCTGGAGTGGGGCATGAATATCTAGACCCCGCACACACCCTCCTGTACATCAAAGCCAAAATCGTCAAGGCTGATGGCACTGACATTGTGACCAACGATCATAACGATGCAGCTCCAGTCAACTACCCCTTACACGCTCTTTGGAGCCAAGTCGATGTCAGTCTCAATCAAAAAGTCATTAGTCATTCAAGCATGACCTATGCTTACAGAGCTTACATAGAATCCCTCATGAATTATGACGCCTCGGCTAAAAAGTCCCACATGACACAACGCGTGGGGTACGAGGACACCCCTTACCATTTCGATTCTCTCGAAAGCGCTCAAAACCTAGGACTGGCATGGCGACGATCACGCACATCAAACAGTCGTCAATTTGAGTTGATGGGTCCCCTTCACATTGATTTCTTTAATCAAGATCATTTCTTGCTGAACAATGTAGAAATGAGAATTAAACTCATTCGAAACCGTGACGCGTTTACCCTCATGTCTTCTACTGGTGCAGAGCGCATCAAACTTCTCGATGCGACTCTCTACATCAGAAAAGTAGCCATCTCCCCCTCTGTCATGCTGGCTCACGCCCAAGCCCTTGAAAAGGCTCCAGGCAAATACCCTGTTAATCGAGTAGATATCAAAACAGTCACTATCACTCAGGGATTGCGTGACAAAAATTTGGACAATCTGTTCATGAACCAACTTCCCCAAAGAATCGTCATTGGGTTTGTAGACAATCGAGCCTTTAATGGCGATTACGGTCGAAACGGTTTGAATTTCCAACATTTTAATTTGAATTATCTCAGCCTCATGGTTGATGGTCACCCTGTTCCCTCCCAACCCCTTACCCCTGACTTTGTCAATGGACTTTACATGGAAAGCTACAACACCCTTTTCTGTGGAACAGGAATACACTGGAAAGACGAAGGGAACAATATTAGCTACTCCGATTACCCTGGAGGAAACAGCCTGTTCTGTTTCGATCTGTCCCCTGATCTGTCGGCCAGTGAACCCCACTGGAATCTCCAGAAGCAAGGCACTCTTCGTCTTGAGTTGAAGTTTGCAGCACCTCTTGCTCAACCTATAAATTGCATTGTGTATGCTGAATTCCAAAATCTGATTGAAATCGATAAACATCGAAACGTCGTCGTTGATTAAAACGTCTAAAAAATGGACGGACTCACACTAGACACGCTCATGCAAAAAGATAAACACGTTGCCCCCTTATTTGAAGGCGTCTTTGCCTCAGACACACTCCCCCGACATCTCCACAAACGCCCAGCCTTATTGATTGCCAACACAGACCCCATCACAAAACCGGGGCAGCACTGGGTTGCTTTTTACATTGGCAAAAATGGCGAAGGAGAATACTGGGACTCGTACGGCATGCCTCCCGTGGTTGCAAACCACAAAAAATTCATGAACAGACTCTGTAAAAAATGGACTTATAACCATAAAAGTCTTCAGGCTATTGATTCAGAAGTGTGTGGCGAGTATTGCGTGCTGTTCTTGGTTCACAGAGCACACGGCATCTCGCTACATCAATTTCTTAAAAAACGTTTTACTACTGATCCAGAAAAAAATGATCAAGTTGTACGACGACTTTTTAAACGGATGTTTGGATACAAAAAACCTTGCATCCTACCCACAGACGCCATCGTACAACAAAGTAGTAAACGAAAAATTTAATTTCAAAGAAAAAAAATTAAAAGAAAAAATTTCAATCAAAAAAATTAAAAGAAAAAAATTAAAAGAAAAAAAAATTTAAAGAAAAAAAATTAAAAGAAAAAAATTTTAAAAAAAAAAATTTAACAGAAAAAATTCAAAAGAAAAAATTTTAAAAGAGAAAAAATTAAACAAAAAAAAATAAAAAAAAAATTTAAAAAAAAATTTAAAGAAAAAAATTTTAAAGAACAAAAATTTAAAAAAAAATTTAAAGAAAAAATCAATCAAAAAATTTAAAAGAAGGGAAATTTTATGTGCGGTAAAAAGGTGTGTGGTACCTCTGCGTATTGTCAGGCAGTGACGTCAGATGTCACATGTGCAATAATTAATTTAAGATTTGGACCGTTCTCATGATCAGTAAGCTCAGCTCAGTAGCTCAGTGGGTTAGTGTGTGTTCTGCCGTGCTTGTCAGCGCAGAGGCACGGGTTCGAGACCCACTGGGTGAAGACGCCTTTTTGACGGGTAATGCATGTTTCCGCCGAGAGGGGCGCTCGCTGCGGTGTGCTCTGATTGGTCTAAAATAATAATTTTGACCAATAGGAACGCGGGGCTTTGGCATCGCTACGGTATAAAAGATGAGCGCCCCAGTCACACGCCTCATTATGTGTTCAGCTGTCGTTACGATGGAATCGCTCCGCTTTATGCTCAACTATTGGAACCAGAAAGAACTGGTCGCCTCGCAATCTACAGATTCAATCCAAATATGGAAGAGAGGTCTTCTCCAAGACGAGTACAGTCTTGAAGAGCTCGAGGAATTCTACCTGGAGAGACAGTGGCTGGTCCCCAAAATTACCCGCCACCTCACAGGGAAAACGCAGGACCACCTCGGCTTCTATGATCGCACACAGTCACACGTGATTCATTACATTATGCTGCGCGATAAGCCTTTCATCCTCGTTGAGAGGGATGCAAATTTCAAGGAGGTGGATGGAGTCCCTCAGTTCTCCCAGACCTATCTTGGGCTGACTGCGTGGACGTCAATCCTAAAATTGGGGATGACTGTGTTTGAGGTTTTCGCCACCCCAGACGATTTACTGGAGTGCTGCTTAAGTCCCACTGTCTCCACCCCCACACACCCCACCCGGCGCAGGGGAGATGCTGGTCAGGCCCCTAAAAAAAAAAGACAACATTTTTATTTTGAGAGCGAATCAAAACGCGGCACTCCCGACGCGGCGCGGAAATTCAAACTCGGTGCGGTACGGCGCGGTGTGACCTTAGGTTCAAGGCGGCGCGCGTTCCCGGACGGTCCCCCGGTGCGAATGCGGACCCGCGGCGGACACGTACAGACATGCTTAGGTGTTGGGTTAGGCTCGCTTAAGATGGCGACCAAAAAAATTAGGTTTGGGTTAGGGGTGGCTGAGTTTAGGGGGTAGGTTAGAGGTGGCTCGGTTAAGGGGTGGGTTAGGCCCGCCCAAGATGGCGGATGTCTGAATGTGTCACCCTTGAGTTAGGTTGGGTTAGGCCCCTCCAAGATGGCGACCAAAAGAATTCCCCAAAAAAATTCCCCCAAAATTAGGTGTTGGGTTAGGCCCACCTAAGATGACGTCATGTCTGAATGCAGGACCAAAATGGCGCATGTCTGAATGCCGTACCTATACTACTAATATTCTTCAAGAATAAGGTATTTCACGTTCTTCAATTTGTCTGACACTTTTCTAGCTGCTTCTCCAGTTGATGGTTTGTAATTTTTGCTATTTCTAGGAAGTTTAAAAATGGAATGCAGAGTTTTGCCATTTATGAGAATTGCTGATACTCCTGTTGGTGCTGCAAGAAGGAAGGAATTTGGACCCAATTCATCGTTAAAGAGAGATGTGAGGAATTTTATGAGACTTTTCCCAGTGCCTAGTGAAGAAAAAGAAAAAGGTAATGAGTATAAAAACTCTGTTCCAGCTAGTTAAAGAACTTTTATGAGGAAATCTCATAAAGAATTGGAAATGCTTCGGATTGTTAAAACATGAAGAGCAATTTCTTGAGCAGAAATTTCACAATTTTTTATAAAAGCATTTACAATTTTAAATAACTTTTTACACATATCTTCATCACCTTGACTTACTTGTTCAGAAACTTCTTGCAAAAGTTTTGACATTCCTTCTTGTGATTTTGATTCATAAGAAATAACATACTTAACACAACCATAAGGAGAAACTATGAACTGTAGGTCTTTATGAGCTTCCCACAATATTAACATTTCCCTATTATAAGCATTAATCTTTCTTTCATTTTCATTTCTTCTTAAAATACAGTTGGTCGTTTCAATGATGATCTAACAGCCAAAATATATGATTCTTCGCTTATCCCCAAATGTTCCATGTATTTATCAAACGTACAATCCTCATCAGTTCTCGCTGTGTTCTCTGTTTTTCCTTTTACAATCTTATATAAATCTTTCAATTTCATTTTATCATCTTTCGAAATACTCTCATCCAAAGGCAATAGGATTCTAGTTCTCCTCATGGGTGGTTGTGGATAGTTAAAACGACATTCTTCATTACTTTTGACATTCTTTTTACACGTCTTCGTGAATTTGTGATACTGTAAATTCAAAAGTTCACCCGAAGATTCATCTTTCTTGCAAGTTATCAACTTATCAATGAATTCTTCACATTCTTGAAAAGAATTTCCATTATTTGGATCAAAAATAGGAGCATTTTCAATCCATGCCAACCAATGAACATGAACTGAACCTACATCAAAACAAACATTTTTCCATCACATTTTGTAAACAAAGACAAACTATTTGACTAATCAGCACTGTATGAAAAACTCATAAAGAATGAATTTCTTAATTTTATTGAACCACCACATTTAAAGAAATGAAATTACCTCTGAATTGCATTTCAAATCTATAAAAATCTTCAAGTATTTTATATGGATACAAAGGTCCATTCATTTCTCTTATTAATTTTCGAAGCGCATCAAATCTTTCCACTAAATATCTTGCAACAGTAACAGGATCTTTCTGAATAAGATCATACTTTTCTCGTGTACTTAAATTACCAGCTTCTTCTTCTGAACTAATAATGTTATATACAGTTTTTGACAAACAAATAAGTAAAGGGATCCATTTTCTTTCAGCACAAGTAGTAAGAGTCAAAAACAAAGTAGCTGAACCAAATTGTCTAAGCATTGCCATTACCATTTTCTCTTTCGTTTCCAATAAGCTGGAGATGCTCTATCTACTGATACAATACGATACCCTTCATTATGTTGAATCAGCGAAGCTAAATTGCTTTCATCCAAAACTTGAGACACCGTTATAGCATCTGTTTTCACTTTCTTTCTTAACCCAATACTCACTTTACTTTTCAATTTATAAGCACGACTTTTACAAAAATTCATTATCAATTTAGGAATATTCATGGCAACTCTTCGATCATGCATCCTCGCTTCTGCTTTTGCTATTTTCAACAGGATTATAAAACACTTTGAATTCACGTTGTTCTACTTTATTCACTGTAGGAAAAGCTAAAACATCTAAATCATCATCAAGAAGAGGAATCGGAACAATGCCTTCTCCAGGAGCCATTCTGACACAAGTATCAGCCACAAAACCACTCATGAACAAACTATCTTGACCACATTCTACTTCATCATCTACATTATCATTTCCCCTTTTATTATTTACCTCAATTGATTTCTCATTACTATTATTAACCTTCAATTCATCTTCATGCTCATTGCCATGTTTCTTTTTAAATTTTTAAACTGATTCGGCCATTCTTCATCTAACGTAATGCTGCGTCTTCCGTCCTCATCGAAATGGTAATTCATTCTGAGTTCAGTCACTTTTGCACTTGCCATAGTATTCCCATGCCATGTCTGGTGGATCGGATCCGGTTGCAGGTCGTACTAACCCAACCTCATCTCCTTTGTTTACTTTGTTTCAGTAGCCAAGGAGCTGGGAGTAATGCAGCCTATGTGAGCCCTCTCGACAGCATACAAGATAAATACAATTGGAACATTTTCAAGGTCAATGAAATAAAGTCACTCAGATTTATCTCATTGTGAGGAAACTAAGATTGGCGTCAGGTCACGGATCAAGAACTATAGGGGAGATCGAAGCAATAAATATAGAGCGGGTCCATATAAACTGAACTCAGAATGGAATTACCATTTCGATGAGGATACGGGAGCGGGAGACGCAGCACGACAGTAAAAGACGATGATATTTTATTTAGTAACACGCGTAAACAGCTGCTCGGATGACTTCTGCTTCTTGTGCGTAGTTCAAATATTCCACATTCACATTCGTATCGACGAAAAAACGCCCGAACGCACCGCCGACAGCGGTATGAAAATTATCACGGGCCACTCGAGCAAGTTAAATAATATTTTCTTATTAATATTATTTTTATTTTTTTACTGCTTTTGGATTAAAATAGAATAAAAAACATTTTTATAAAAAATATTTGAAAAAATACGATTTTACGAAATCCTGGTAGTCACGAAGTTAATTTTCATTTATGTTCTGGTTTAACAAAGATAACTAAGGCTAGGACTGCGTTGTGTGTAGTTCTGTTTATGTTTGTCAGACCATTATAAATAATACTAAAACTTACGTAAAGACCAGCTGCGTATCAATTTGTGTCAAAAACAGACATTTCAGACAGTCTCATAATACCTGAAGGACAAGTTATTCACAGAAACGTGCAGTAAAATAGTCCAGTTCACCCAGTTCACCCAGCTTAAAGGTTAGAAAAAAGCACAGCCCCCGTGTCCAGATCGTTTCGTCTTAGATTCAGAAGTACCATCAAACCTCGCTACAAGGTGCAGCTACACGCCCACTGTTTTCGAAAAGGGACTCATAGTCACACTCAAACTACGTTAGGAATAGTTTTTTCACAAATGCATTTGCACAGGCACGCAGTTTAATGTCATATTTCACTCCGATTCAAAGAGTTTAGAACATTTAGGGTTGGTATTTCTGAAAACAACAGGGCCTGCGCGCAGCGGCGCGGGACACTCTAGCCAACAATCACCGACCGACCGGCCGATCCAAATGGCCACGTTCGAAAACAACGTCTATACCATTGTTGGAGCTCTTCTAGCTGCAGCAAAAGACAATTTTGATTCGAACGCGCTTTTTCAAGGGAGCGAGCGTTTTTTGTGTAAGCTGTACAGAGGCGAAAAGGAGCGCTGCTATTGGTCGGATTCCATTTCCGGTGGCTCGGCTCCCCCCTCTCCCTCTGTTTTTCGCTGACGAGTCGAGTTTTGCCATGGTAACGGCGATTTCAACTCAAAATTTCTCAAAATTGGCCCTACACTTTTCAACCACATTTCACCACTGAAATCAGGGTACAAAGTTCTACCACTCTGCCAAATCTCATCAAAATCGTATAGAAAATTTCGGATTTGCATAAGGGGCCAGACTGACAATAAAAATAAAAAAAAAAAAAAAAAAAACCTAACCCCGGTGAGGCTATAAGGCTACTTCGTGCCTAAAAATAATCAAAAACTCGGGGGGGACCCTCCAGACGGGGGACCCTCCGGACGTTTTCCATCATTTGGCAGGAATCAACTAACATAACATAATACATTTGAAGACCTCTAAGGAACAGGAAATAAATAAAGATGCATAAATATAACACTACATATATTAGTGAAAATAAACAGGAATTTATAACATTCAGGTATGTTAACAAACTCAATCATACTCTAGACACAATATTTGTTAACAAGCCTCACATCAATAAAATCAAAAGATCAGGAAAAAAAACCTGCTTCACTCTCTTTATCAGTACATTAAACTTCATCTTCCTTTGTACTCCCACTTCTTTTCTATTATATTTGTAACATAGTTCAAAGGATTAGACTGTCTGACAAGAAAGTTGTCCCATTTATTACAGTTAATCACAGTTCCAGAATTCGCAGCTTAGGATAAACTTACACCGGTGTGAAGAAAGCGTGTCCCAAACTTGCCAGCCCGAAAAAAATTTCACCAATCGTTAGTTTTTCGTTAGTTTTTGTTTGTTTTGATAAAATCAGGATTTGTTTTATTATAGCTTTCAAGTTTTAACACATTTTAAGGGCCCGCTAACTTCACGTGAAGACAGCGGGACCCAAACGCCTACAGAACCCCCATAAAGGCCAAAATTACTCGTTTTGTTAGTTTTTGATTGTTTTGATGTCATATCCCACTTCAAATAGCGCATAACACAGCAAAAGGTAAGTTAATCAGAAACTAATCCCATACATATGAAAAACAGATAGAATAATCTTTTACTGTGTATTTTCCGTTATTCCCGGTTTGTATCATCAGTTTTGCACTCTCATTCCGTTAAAGATAATCTAAGTACTCGCAACAGAACTTTTTTATAAAGTCGGTGCTATTTAAATTCACATTCTTGCCCAAATTTATCAAGGGCACCCCCTTTTCATTAATGTGCAATCGCTGACGTTAGTTTATGATTGTTTTTTTCTCTTTCGCTTTTTCGGCCTTTTTTGGTTTGTTTTGCACTCAAAATCCGTTCTTGACGCTCCAAGTACTCGGAAATCGACTTGATATTGATTTGGTGTCCGCTAAATTCACATTCTCACCCAAATATATCAAAGGCGACTCCAATTCGATTAAATGCAATCGCTGACGTTAGTTTTTGATTGTTTTGACGTCACTTGCTCCGTAGAGTCACGTGGTACGCGTCAACAGCGTTATGGGTTCGGAGAAATTCCCATAGTAATAAGGTAAAGTTCGAAAAATTTTCTCTTTTGCTTTTTTGGCTTTTCTTGGTTTGTTTCGATTTGTTTTGCACTCAAAATCCGTTTTTGACGCTCCAAGTACTCGGAACTCGACTTGATATTGATTTGGTGTCCGCTTAATTCACATTCTCACCCAAATATATCAGAGGCGACTCCAATTTGTTTATATGCAATCGCTGACGTTAGTTTTTGATTGTTTTGACGTCACTTGCTTCGTTCAGTCACGCGGTACGCGTCAACAGCGTTATAGGTTCGGGGAAATTCCCATAGTAATAAGGTAAAGTTCGAAAATTTTCTCTTTTGCTTTTTTGGCTTTTCTTGGTTTGTTTAGATTTGTTTTGCACTCAAAATCCGTTTTTGACGCTCCAAGTACTCGGAACTCGACTTGATATTGATTTGGTGTCCGCTTAATTCACATTCTCACCCAAATATATCAGAGGCGACTCCAATTTGTTTATATGCAATCGCTGACGTTAGTTTTTGATTGTTTTGACGTCACTTGCTTCGTTCAGTCACGCGGTACGCGTCAACAGCGTTATGGGTCCGGGTAAATTTTCATAGTAGATAGATGAAGATCGAAAAATTTTCTCTTTCGCTTTTTCGGCCTTGTTTTGTTTGTTTCGATTTGTTTTGCACTCAAAATCCGTTCTTGACGCTCCAAGTACTCGGAAATCGACTTGATATTGATTTGGTGTCCGCTAAATTCACATTCTCACCCAAATATATCAGAGGCGACTCCAATTTGTTTATATGCAATCGCTGACGTTAGTTTTTGATTGTTTTGACGTCACTTGCTTCGTTCAGTCACGCGGTACGCGTCAACAGCGTTATGGGTCCGGGTAAATTTTCATAGTAGATAGATGAAGATCGAAAAATTTTCTCTTTCGCTTTTTCGGCCTTGTTTTGTTTGTTTCGATTTGTTTTGCACTCAAAATCCGTTCTTGACGCTCCAAGTACTCGGAAATCGACTTGATATTGATTTGGTGTCCGCTAAATTCACATTCTCACCCAAATATATCAGAGGCGACTCCAATTTGTTTATATGCAATCGCTGACGTTAGTTTTTGATTGTTTTGACGTTACTTGCTTTGTTAAATTACGCGGTACGCGGCAACAGCGTTATGGGTCCGGGTAAATTTTCATAGTAGATAGATGAAGATCGAAAAATTTTCTCTTTCGCTTTTTCGGCCTTGTTTTGTTTGTTTCGATTTGTTTTGCACTCAAAATCCGTTCTTGACGCTCCAAGTACTCGGAACTCGACTTGATATTGATTTGGTGTCCGCTAAATTCACATTCTCACCCAAATATATCAAAGGCGACTCCAATTCGATTAAATGCAATCGCTGACGTTAGTTTTTGATTGTTTTGACGTCACTTGCTCCGTAGAGTCACGTGGTACGCGTCAACAGCGTTATGGGTTCGGGGAAATTCCCATAGTAATAAGGTAAAGTTCGAAAAATTTTCTCTTTTGCTTTTTTGGCTTTTCTTGGTTTGTTTAAATTTGTTTTGCACTCAAAATCCGTTTTTGACAAGTACTCGGAACTCGACTTGATATTGATTTGGTGTCCGCTTAATTCACATTCTCACCCAAATATATCAGAGGCGACTCCAATTTGTTTATATGCAATCGCTGACGTTAGTTTTTGATTGTTTTGACGTCACTTGCTTCGTTCAGTCACGCGGTACGCGTCAACAGCGTTATGGGTCCGGGTAAATTTTCATAGTAGATAGATGAAGATCGAAAAATTTTCTCTTTCGCTTTTTCGGCCTTGTTTTGTTTGTTTCGATTTGTTTTGCACTCAAAATCCGTTCTTGACGCTCCAAGTACTCGGAAATCGACTTGATATTGATTTGGTGTCCGCTAAATTCACATTCTCACCCAAATATATCAAAGGCGACTCCAATTCGATTAAATGCAATCGCTGACGTTAGTTTTTGATTGTTTTGACGTCACTTGCTCCGTAGAGTCACGTGGTACGCGTCAACAGCGTTATGGGTTCGGGGAAATTCCCATAGTAATAAGGTAAAGTTCGAAAAATTTTCTCTTTTGCTTTTTTGGCTTTTCTTGGTTTGTTTAGATTTGTTTTGCACTCAAAATCCGTTTTTGACGCTCCAAGTACTCGGAACTCGACTTGATATTGATTTGGTGTCCGCTTAATTCACATTCTCACCCAAATATATCAGAGGCGACTCCAATTTGTTTATATGCAATCGCTGACGTTAGTTTTTGATTGTTTTGACGTCACTTGCTTCGTTCAGTCACGCGGTACGCGTCAACAGCGTTATGGGTCCGGGTAAATTTTCATAGTAGATAGATGAAGATCGAAAAATTTTCTCTTTCGCTTTTTCGGCCTTGTTTTGTTTGTTTCGATTTGTTTTGCACTCAAAATCCGTTCTTGACGCTCCAAGTACTCGGAAATCGACTTGATATTGATTTGGTGTCCGCTAAATTCACATTCTCACCCAAATATATCAAAGGCGACTCCAATTCGATTAAATGCAATCGCTGACGTTAGTTTTTGATTGTTTTGACGTCACTTGCTCCGTAGAGTCACGTGGTACGCGTCAACAGCGTTATGGGTTCGGAGAAATTCCCATAGTAATAAGGTAAAGTTCGAAAAATTTTCTCTTTTGCTTTTTTGGCTTTTCTTGGTTTGTTTCGATTTGTTTTGCACTCAAAATCCGTTTTTGACGCTCCAAGTACTCGGAACTCGACTTGATATTGATTTGGTGTCCGCTTAATTCACATTCTCACCCAAATATATCAGAGGCGACTCCAATTTGTTTATATGCAATCGCTGACGTTAGTTTTTGATTGTTTTGACGTCACTTGCTTCGTTCAGTCACGCGGTACGCGTCAACAGCGTTATAGGTTCGGGGAAATTCCCATAGTAATAAGGTAAAGTTCGAAAATTTTCTCTTTTGCTTTTTTGGCTTTTCTTGGTTTGTTTAGATTTGTTTTGCACTCAAAATCCGTTTTTGACGCTCCAAGTACTCGGAACTCGACTTGATATTGATTTGGTGTCCGCTTAATTCACATTCTCACCCAAATATATCAGAGGCGACTCCAATTTGTTTATATGCAATCGCTGACGTTAGTTTTTGATTGTTTTGACGTCACTTGCTTCGTTCAGTCACGCGGTACGCGTCAACAGCGTTATGGGTCCGGGTAAATTTTCATAGTAGATAGATGAAGATCGAAAAATTTTCTCTTTCGCTTTTTCGGCCTTGTTTTGTTTGTTTCGATTTGTTTTGCACTCAAAATCCGTTCTTGACGCTCCAAGTACTCGGAAATCGACTTGATATTGATTTGGTGTCCGCTAAATTCACATTCTCACCCAAATATATCAGAGGCGACTCCAATTTGTTTATATGCAATCGCTGACGTTAGTTTTTGATTGTTTTGACGTCACTTGCTTCGTTCAGTCACGCGGTACGCGTCAACAGCGTTATGGGTCCGGGTAAATTTTCATAGTAGATAGATGAAGATCGAAAAATTTTCTCTTTCGCTTTTTCGGCCTTGTTTTGTTTGTTTCGATTTGTTTTGCACTCAAAATCCGTTCTTGACGCTCCAAGTACTCGGAAATCGACTTGATATTGATTTGGTGTCCGCTAAATTCACATTCTCACCCAAATATATCAGAGGCGACTCCAATTTGTTTATATGC
Organism: Stenchaetothrips biformis; assembly: GCA_030522485.1. Lineage (NCBI taxonomy): Eukaryota > Metazoa > Arthropoda > Insecta > Thysanoptera > Thripidae > Stenchaetothrips > Stenchaetothrips biformis. The sequence continues at coordinate 10,723,129 of CM060100.1, forward strand.
AATCGCTGACGTTAGTTTTTGATTGTTTTGACGTCACTTGCTTCGTTCAGTCACGCGGTACGCGTCAACAGCGTTATGGGTCCGGGTAAATTTTCATAGTAGATAGATGAAGATCGAAAAATTTTCTCTTTCGCTTTTTCGGCCTTGTTTTGTTTGTTTCGATTTGTTTTGCACTCAAAATCCGTTCTTGACGCTCCAAGTACTCGGAAATCGACTTGATATTGATTTGGTGTCCGCTAAATTCACATTCTCACCCAAATATATCAGAGGCGACTCCAATTTGTTTATATGCAATCGCTGACGTTAGTTTTTGATTGTTTTGACGTCACTTGCTTCGTTCAGTCACGCGGTACGCGTCAACAGCGTTATGGGTCCGGGTAAATTTTCATAGTAGATAGATGAAGATCGAAAAATTTTCTCTCTCGCTTTTTCGGCCTTGTTTTGTTTGTTTCGATTTGTTTTGCACTCAAAATCCGTTCTTGACGCTCCAAGTACTCGAAAATCGACTTGATATTGATTTGGTGTCCGCTAAATTCACATTCTCACCCAAATATATCAAAGGCGACTCCAATTCGATTAAATGCAATCGCTGACGTTAGTTTTTGATTGTTTTGACGTCACTTGCTCCGTAGAGTCACGTGGTACGCGTCAACAGCGTTATGGGTTCGGGGAAATTCCCATAGTAATAAGGTAAAGTTCGAAAAATTTTTTCTTTTGCTTTTTTGGCTTTTCTTGGTTTGTTTAGATTTGTTTTGCACTCAAAATCCGTTTTTGACGCTCCAAGTACTCGGAACTCGACTTGATATTGATTTGGTGTCCGCTAAATTCACATTCTCACCCAAATATATCAAAGGCGACTCCAATTCGATTAAATGCAATCTCTGACGTTAGTTTTTGATTGTTTTGACGTCACTTGCTCCGTAGAGTCACGTGGTACGCGTCAACAGCGTTATGGGTTCGGGGAAATTCCCATAGTAATAAGGTAAAGTTCGAAAAATTTTCTCTTTCGCTTTTTCGGCCTTGTTTTGTTTGTTTCGATTTGTTTTGCACTCAAAATCCGTTTTTGACGCTCCAAGTACTCGGAAATCGACTTGATATTGATTTGGTGTCCGCTTAATTCACATTCTTACCCAAATATATCAGAGGCGACTCCAATTTGTTTATATGCAATCGCTGACGTTAGTTTTTGATTGTTTTGACGTCACTTGCTTCGTTCAGTCACGCGGTACGCGTCAACAGCGTTATGGGTCCGGGTAAATTTTCATAGTAGATAGATGAAGATCGAAAAATTTTCTCTTTCGCTTTTTCGGCCTTGTTTTGTTTGTTTCGATTTGTTTTGCACTCAAAATCCGTTCTTGACGCTCCAAGTACTCGGAAATCGACTTGATATTGATTTGGTGTCCGCTAAATTCACATTCTCACCCAAATATATCAAAGGCGACTCCAATTCGATTAAATGCAATCGCTGACGTTAGTTTTTGATTGTTTTGACGTCACTTGCTCCGTAGAGTCACGTGGTACGCGTCAACAGCGTTATGGGTTCGGGGAAATTCCCATAGTAATAAGGTAAAGTTCGAAAAATTTTCTCTTTTGCTTTTTTGGCTTTTCTTGGTTTGTTTAGATTTGTTTTGCACTCAAAATCCGTTTTTGACGCTCCAAGTACTCGGAACTCGACTAGATATTGATTTGGTGTCCGCTTAATTCACATTCTCACCCAAATATATCACAGGCGACTCCAATTTGTTTATATGCAATCGCTGACGTTAGTTTTTGATTGTTTTGACGTCACTTGCTTCGTTCAGTCACGCGGTACGCGTCAACAGCGTTATGGGTCCGGGTAAATTTTCATAGTAGATAGATGAAGATCGAAAAATTTTCTCTTTCGCTTTTTCGGCCTTGTTTTGTTTGTTTCGATTTGTTTTGCACTCAAAATCCGTTCTTGACGCTCCAAGTACTCGGAAATCGACTTGATATTGATTTGGTGTCCGCTAAATTCACATTCTCACCCAAATATATCAGAGGCGACTCCAATTTGTTTATATGCAATCGCTGACGTTAGTTTTTGATTGTTTTGACGTCACTTGCTTCGTTCAGTCACGCGGTACGCGTCAACAGCGTTATGGGTCCGGGTAAATTTTCATAGTAGATAGATGAAGATCGAAAAATTTTCTCTTTCGCTTTTTCGGCCTTGTTTTGTTTGTTTCGATTTGTTTTGCACTCAAAATCCGTTCTTGACGCTCCAAGTACTCGGAAATCGACTTGATATTGATTTGGTGTCCGCTAAATTCACATTCTCACCCAAATATATCAGAGGCGACTCCAATTTGTTTATATGCAATCGCTGACGTTAGTTTTTGATTGTTTTGACGTCACTTGCTTCGTTCAGTCACGCGGTACGCGTCAACAGCGTTATGGGTCCGGGTAAATTTTCATAGTAGATAGATGAAGATCGAAAAATTTTCTCTTTCGCTTTTTCGGCCTTGTTTTGTTTGTTTCGATTTGTTTTGCACTCAAAATCCGTTCTTGACGCTCCAAGTACTCGAAAATCGACTTGATATTGATTTGGTGTCCGCTAAATTCACATTCTCACCCAAATATATCAAAGGCGACTCCAATTCGATTAAATGCAATCGCTGACGTTAGTTTTTGATTGTTTTGACGTCACTTGCTCCGTAGAGTCACGTGGTACGCGTCAACAGCGTTATGGGTTCGGGGAAATTCCCATAGTAATAAGGTAAAGTTCGAAAAATTTTCTCTTTTGCTTTTTTGGCTTTTCTTGTTTTTTTTCGATTTGTTCTGCACTCAAAATCCGTTCTTGACGCGCCAAGTACTCGGAACTCGACTTGATATTGATTTGGTGTCCGCTAAGTTCACATTCTCACCCAAATATATCAAAGGCGGGTCCAATTCGATTAAATGCAATCTCTGACGTTAGTTTTTGATTGATTTGACGTCACTTGCTCTGTAGAGTCACGTGGTACGCGTCAACAGCGTTATGGGTTCGGGGAAATTCCCATAGTTAATAGGTGAAGTTCGAAAAATTTTCTCTTTCGCTTTTTCGGCCTTGTTTTGTTTGTTTCGATTTGTTTTGCACTCAAAATCCGTTCTTGACGCTCCAAGTACTCGGAAATCGACTTGATATTGATTTGGTGTCCGCTAAATTCACATTCTCACCCAAATATATCAAAGGCGACTCCAATTCGATTAAATGCAATCGCTGACGTTAGTTTTTGATTGTTTTGACGTCACTTGCTCCGTAGAGTCACGTGGTACGCGTCAACAGCGTTATGGGTTCGGGGAAATTCCCATAGTAATAAGGTAAAGTTCGAAAAATTTTCTCTTATGCTTTTTTGGCTTTTCTTGGTTTGTTTCGATTTGTTTTGCACTCAAAATCCGTTTTTGACGCTCCAAGTACTCGGAACTCGACTTTTGAGTGCAAAACAAATCGAAACAAACCAAGAAAAGCCAAAAAACCTAAAGAGAAATTTTTTCGATCCTTATCTATCTACTATGAGAATTTCCCCGGACCCATAACGCTGTTGACGCGTACCGCGTGACTGAACGAAGCAAGTGACGTCAAAACAATCAAAAACTAACGTCAGCGAGTGCATATAAACAGATTGGAGTTGCCTTTAATATATTTGGGCGAGAATGTGAATTTAGCGGATACAAAATTAATATCAAGTCGAGTTCCGAGTACTTGGAGCGTCAAAAACGGATTTTGAGTGCAAAACAAATCGAAACGAACCAAGAAAAGCCAAAAAAGCAAAAGAGAAAATTTTCGAACTTCATCTTTCTACTATGAAAATTTCCCTGGACCCATAACGCTGTTGACGCGTACCACGTGACTCTACGGAGCAAGTGACGTCAAAACAATTAAAAACTAACGTCAGCGATTGCATTTAATCGAATTGGAGTCGCCTTTGATATATTTGGGTGAGAATGTGAATTTAGCGGACACCAAATCAATATCAAGTCGATTTCCGAGTACTTGGAGCGTCAAGAACGGATTTTGAGTGCAAAACAAATTGAAACAAACAAAAAAAGGCCGAAAAAGCGAAAGGGAAAATTTTTCGATCTTCATCTATCTACTATGAAAATTTACCCGGACCCATAACGCTGTTGACGCGTACCGCGTGACTGAACGAAGCAAGTGACGGCAAAAAAATCAAAAACTAACGTCAGCGATTGCACATAAACAAATTGGAGTCGCCTCTGATATATTTGGGTAAGAATGTTAATTTAGCGGACACCAAATTAATATCAAGTCGAGTTCCGAGTACTTGGAGCGTCAAAAACGGATTTTGAGTGCAAAACTAATCGAAACAAATCAAGAAAAGCCAAAGAAGCAAAAAAAAATTTTTTCGAACTTCACCTATTATCTATGGGAATTTCCCCGAACCCATAACGCTGTTGACGCGTACCACGTGACTCTACGGAGCAAGTGATGGCAAAACAATTAATAACAGGAAAAGTGGCGATACAGATCGGCAACTTTGGCCCGTCCCGTACATTTTAAATTTAACGAGTGTCGCAAATGTTTAACTCTTACAGGCTTTAAACGTGGGTCTGGGTCAGAATGGACGTTATTTTCGTCATCAGCACCCTCAAAAACATAAGAAACAACGTTAAACTAAAAAAAATAAATTTGGTCCCCCCGGGATTTGAACCTGGGTCCAAACTTCTCAGATTTGCTCGAAACCAGCACCGTTGGCTTTGTCTCGTCGCCCCGATTCTGAAAATACCCCTACATGCCCATCTAGCTGTACCCGTTGCCAAAATCCTCATCTACCCTATAGACCATTATGCACTTGCTGCGTCGCCCTCGCGGCGTCTTAGGTCAAAATGGATATCATTTTCGTCATCAGCACCCTCAAAAACATAAGAAACAACGTTAAACTCAAAAAAAAATAATTTGGTCCCCCCGGGATTTGAACCTTGGTCCAAACTTCTCCGATTTGCTCGAAACCAGCACCGTTGGCTTTGTCTCGTCGCCCCGATTCCAAAAATACCCCTACATGCCCTTCTAGCTGTACCCGTTGCCGAAATCCTCCTGCACCCCATGTAGACCATGATGCACCTGCAGCAGCGCCCCCGGGGCTCGGATCGGATTTGCTGCCACCGAGCGGTTCTTAGGGTCACCCAAGGAGGCTGCATACCAAATTTGGTGAAGATTGGACAACGGGAAGTCCACGGACGGACGAACGAACGGACGGACGCACAGCAAGCATCAGACTATATGCCCGTCCTCCGTATTTATTTTATAAATAATACGGGACGGGCCAAAAACTAACGTCAGCGATTGCATTTAATCGAATTGGAGTCGCCTTTGATATATTTGGGTGAGAATGTGAATTTAGCGGACACCAAATTAATATCTAGTCGCGTTCCGAGTACTTGGAGCGTCAAGAACGGATTTTAAGTTCAAAACAAATCGAAACAAACCAAAAAAGGCCGAAAAAGCGAAAGAGAAAAAAACAATCATAAACTAACGTCAGCGATTGCACATTAATGAAAAGGGGGTGCCCTTGATAAATTTGGGCAAGAATGTGAATTTAAATAGCACCGACTTTATAAAAAAGTTCTGTTGCGAGTACTTAGATTATCTTTAACGGAATGAGAGTGCAAAACTGATGATACAAACCGAGAACAAGCTAGGGCCCGCCCTTCCGTCGAACCGAGTTGCCAGCTCCGCTTCGCTGCGCCGGCAACTCGGTTCGACAGGGGGCCGGCCCAGCTTGGCCTGCCGGCGGCCTTTCCTCGGGCCTTCGGCCCTCGCATCAGACCCAACTTGGCCAGTCGAAGGCCCGGGCCTTCGGCCCGCTCTCATCAAACACCCCGTGAGCGGGTAAGGCAAAGTTATCGATGTACCATCGTGACTTAGGCCCGCCCTTCTATTCACAATATGCAAAAGTCCTTACACTTTTTACTCCAACTGTCCTTAGAATATGCCCATTTCATTTGTCTCTTAGCCCTCATTCCGAAAATACTCATATTTGCCATGCTACTGCAACTCCTTGCAATGGAGGCACAGCAGGAGCGCAAAACGAGCCCGTCGCACTTTTTCACATAACTCATGAAGGCGGGCTCCTGGACCCCCCTTCCGACCCCTCGTTGAAGAGGTCTTGCCAAGACCTATCGAAAACTTAAGTAAAAATTTTCAGTCGGTCGACCCCTTTTTTCAAGATCCTGATGTGACTAATAGACGAAGTCGGGCTCCTGGACCCCCTTTCCGACCCCTCGTTGAAAAGGTCTTGCTGAGACCAATCGAAATCTGCAATAAATTTTTTTAGTCGGTCGACCCCTTTTTTGAAGATCCTGATCTGGCCAACTTGTAAAAGCGGCCGATGGGGTCGGGACCAGGTCCATTCATCTTGTCTCGTCGCCCTGATTCCAAAAATACCCCTATGTGCCCTGCTAGCACCAATAATGGCGGAAATCCCCCTCCCGCCCATGCAAACCATGATGCAGCTGCTGCAGGCCTTGCGTGGGTCGGACGGGATTTGCACCACCGGATTGTTTGTTCGGACGGCCCTCCTGAAGTACCCTCCAAATCTGGTCACTCCAGCTCAACTCCTTCCTTGAACACAGACGACGACAACAACAACAACAACGACGACGACACACAGACACAAAGGCAAATGCATATGCCCTCCCCCTATTTTTTGAATAGAAGGGCGGGCCAAAAACAGAAAATACACAGTAAAAGATTATTCTATCTGTTTTTCATATGTATGGGATTATTTTCTGATTAACTTACCTTTTGCTGTGTAATGCGCTATTTGAAGTGGCATATGACATCAAAACAATCAAAAACTAACAAAACGCGTAATTTTAGCCTTTATGGGGGTTCTGTAGGCGTTTGGGTCCCGCTGTCTTCACGTGAAGTTAGCGGGCCCTTAAAATGTGTTTAAACTTGAAAGCTATAAAAACAAATCCTGATTTTGTCAAAACAAACAAAAACTAACGAAAAACTAACGATTGGTGAAATTTTTTTCGGGCTGGCAAGTTTGGGACACGCTTTCTTCACACCAGTGGTGTCACCAATCAAGCTGAAACTATACGGGATCAATAGGCTAGGCCTTTAACCTTGAATTTCTGCTTACTTCAAAGCAATTATGCGAATTAATGTTCAGGGCACAGGTTTCTTGTCACAAGATTTATCCGTGGAGGAAGGTGTATTAAATTAAGCCGAAACAATGCGAGATCAACAGGCCAGTCCCAAAAACACGCTTTTCGGCACATTTCTATGCGAAAATGCGTCTGTGTGTTTGAGGCACTTGCTTCTTTAGACATGAATTAGCTTTGCAGGTCGGTGTCGCCAATCAAGCCAAAACTATGCGGGATCAACAGGCCAGGGCCAAAAACACGCTTTTCGCACATTTCTATGCGTAAATGCGTCGTTTTGGGTTGAGGCACTTGCTCCTTTTGACAAAAATTAGATTTGCAAGTCGGTGTCACAAATCAAGCTGAAATAGTGCGGAATCAACAGGCCAGGCCAAAAAACACGCTTTTCAGCTCATTTCTAAAAGAAAATGCGACTTTCTTTATAAGGCACTTGTGACTTGTGGTTTAAATTGTGTTTTTAAAGTCAGTGTCACAAATCGAGCTAAAACTATGCGATATCACAGGGCTTGGTCTTAAGATATGCTTTTTCGTATAAATCAATGCGATAGTGAGATTTTGTGTTTCGGCTCGTCATATCACGTGACTCGAGAATACTCTCTTAGAGTTACTATTTCCAATTAAGCTAAAACTTTCGACAATCATGACGAAAGGCCTAGAAACACTAACTTTTGCTTTTTTAAATGCCAAAATAGGATTTTATTTTGGGGGCTATGCAGTCTTGTGGTAAAAGATTATCTTTTGTAGTCTCGGTCACTAATCAAGCTGAAACTATTCGGAACCGAGCGGCTAGGACCAAAAACAGGCTTTTCAGCCCTTTCCTATGCAAAAATGCGTCTTTGTGGTCGAGGCACCTGTTTTTTACGATCTTGACTATCTTTGTAAGTCGTAGTCACCAATCAAGCTGCAACTATACGGGATCAATAGGCGAGGCCTTAAACCTTGAATTTCTGCTTATAACAATACGGAAATGCGAATTTGTGTTTTACCAGGGGGCGGCAACGGCCTGGGGAGCGCGTGAAGCTATGCGGTCGCTCGGTGCAGGGCTTTGGGCCTCCTCCGAGATCTTCTAAACTTGGCCGTCGTTTGTCAAACGCTTACAACAGATCGAAAGAGCATAAAATTTAGGGTAACATAGGCGTATTGCCCGAGTTGAAACTCTGAATGCCACTTAGATCAACAGAGAAAGCGTTTACAACAAGGTGAATGCCTTTATGTTTTTCCTTTATTTCTTGATTTATTGTACTTTTTGGTGTTTTCGCTATGGTTTCTCAAGGAAAAATATTGCAGAATTGAGAGTGGCAATACATCTATATTACCCTAAATTTCATGCTCTTTCGATCTATGTAAAGCGTTTTTCAAACTACACCCTAGTTTTAAAGATCTCGAAGGAGGCCCAAACCCCTGAATCGGAGCGACCGCATAGCTTCACGCGCTTCCCAGGCCGTTGCCGCCCCCTGGTTTTACGCACTGGTTCCTTGTCACAAGATTTATCTTTGAATTTAGGTGTTACAAATGATGCCGAAACTTTGCGGGATCAACAGGCCAGGCCCAAAAACACGCTTTTCGGCTTATTTATATGCAAAAATGCGTCTTTAAGGTCGAGGCACTTGCTTCTTTAGACATGAATTAGCTTTGCAGGTCGGTGTCGCCAATCAAGCCAAAACTATGCGGGATCAACAGGCCAGGGCCAAAAACACGCTTTTCGCACATTTCTATGCGTAAATGCGTCGTTTTGGGTTGAGGCACTTGCTCCTTTTGACAAAAATTAGATTTGCAAGTCGGTGTCACAAATCAAGCTGAAATAGTGCGGAATCAACAGGCCAGGCCAAAAAACACGCTTTTCAGCTCATTTCTAAAAGAAAATGCGACTTTCTTTATAAGGCACTTGTGACTTGTGGTTTAAATTGTGTTTTTAAAGTCAGTGTCACAAATCGAGCTAAAACTATGCGATATCACAGGGCTTGGTCTTAAGATATGCTTTTTCGTATAAATCAATGCGATAGTGAGATTTTGTGTTTCGGCTCGTCATATCACGTGACTCGAGAATACTCTCTTAGAGTTACTATTTCCAATTAAGCTAAAACTTTCGACAATCATGACGAAAGGCCTAGAAACACTAACTTCTGCTTTTTCAAATGCCAAAATAGGATTTTTTTTGGGGGGCTATGCAGTCTTGTGGTAAAAGATTATCTTTTGTAGTCTCGGTCACTAATCAAGCTGAAACTATTCGGAACCGAGCGGCTAGGACCAAAAACAGGCTTTTCAGCCTTTTTCTATGCCAAAATGCGTCTTTGTGGTTGAGGCACCTGTTTTTTACGATCTTGACTATCTTTGTAAGGCGTAGTCACCAATCAAGCTGCATTTATACGGGATCAATAGGCGAGGCCTTAAACCTTGTATTTCTGCTTATAACAATACGGAAATGCGAATTTGTGTTTTACCAGGGGGCGGCAACGGCCTGGGGAGCGCGTGAAGCTATGCGGTCGCTCCGATTCAGGGGTTTGGGCCTCCTTCGAGATCTTTAAAACCAGGGTGTAGTTTGAAAAACGCTTTACATAGATCGAAAGAGCATGAAATTTAGGGTAATATAGATGTATTGCCACTCCCAATTCTGCAATATTTTTCCTTGAGAAATCATAGCGAAAACACCAAAAAGGTACAATAAATCAAGAAATGAAGGAAAAACATAAAGGCATTCACCTTGATGTAAACGCTTTCTCTGTTGATCTAAGTGGCATTCAGTGTTTCAACTCGGGCAATACGCCTATGTTACCCTAAATTTTATGGTCTTTCGATCTGTTGTAAGCGTTTGACAAACGACGGCCAAGTTTAGAAGATCTCGGAGGAGGCCCAAAGCCCTGCACCGAGCGACCGCATAGCTTCACGCGCTCCCCAGGCCGTTGCCGCCCCCTGGTTTTACGCACTGGTTCCTTGTCACAAGATTTATCTTTGAATTTAGGTGTTACAAATGATGCCGAAACTTTGCGGGATCAACAGGCCAGGCCCAAAAACACGCTTTTCGGCTTATTTTTATGCAAAAATGCGTCTTTAAGGTCGAGGCACTTGCTTCTTTTGACATGAATTAGCTTTGCGAGTCGGTATTACAAATCAAGCCGAAACTATGCGGGATCAACAGGCCAGGCCCAAAAGCACGCTTTTCAGCTCGTTCCTATAGGATTATGCAACGTTGTGTGTGAAGCACTTGTGACTTGTGGTTAGAATTGTCTTTAATAGTCAGTTCCATAAATGGAGCTAAAACTGTGCGATAACTCAATGCTTGGTCTTATATTATGCTTTTTGTCATAAATCAATGCGAAAATAAGTTTTTTGTTTGGCTCGTCGTATCTCACGACTCAAGCATACGCTTTTAGAGTTACTGTTTCCAATCGAGCTAAAACTGTCACAAACCAATACAGACGGCCTTAAAACACCAATTTCTGCTTTTTCAATGCAAAAATGCGATTTTGTCTTGAAGGCTATTGAGTCTTGTAATAGAAGATTATCTTTTGTAGTCTTTGTTGCCAATTGAGCTAAAACTATGCAAGACCAACAGTCAAGGCGGAAAAACACGCTTTCCAGCTTATTCCGAGGCGAAAGTGCGTCTTTGTGGTTGAGGCAGTCGCCTCTTTAGACATAAATTAGCTTTGCAAGTCGGTGTCTTCAATCAAGACGAAACAATGCGGGATCAACAGGCCAGGGCCTAAAACACGCTTTTCGGCTCATTTCTATGCGAAAATGCGTCTTTGAGGATGAGGGACTTGTTTCTTTTAACACGAGTTACCTTTTGGAACCCGGAGTCACCAATCTTAAACCGTGTGGGATCAAAAGGCGATGCCTTACACCTAACATTTCTGTCTTTGTCGATGCGAAAATGCGACTTTGTGTAAATGGCACTGGTTTCATGTTTTCAAGGTAATCTTTTGTAGGCTCTGTCACCAATCAAGTTAAAACTATGCGGGAATAACAGGCCAGGCTAAAAAAACCACGCTTTTTACCTTATTTCCAGGCGAAAATGCGTCTTTGTGTTTGAAGCACTTGAATCATGTGATATGAATTATCTTTGTAAGTCGGTGTCACCAATCAAGCTAAAAATATGCAGGACCAACAGGCCAGGCCCAAAAACAGGCTTTTCAGCCTTTTTCTACTCAAAAATGCGGCTTTGTGGTTAAGGCACTTGTCTCTTACGATCTTGACTATCTTTGTAAGTCGTGGTCACCAATCGAGCTGAAACTATACGGAATCAAGAGGCTAGGCCTTAAACCTTGAATTTCTGCTTATATCAATGCAAAAATGCGAATTTGTGTTTAGACCACTGGTTTCTTGGCGCAAGATTTATCTTTGTAAGGAGGTGTTACAAATTTATCCGAAACAATGCGAGATCAACAGGCCAAGCCCAAAAACATCCTTTCCGGATCATTTCTATGCGAAAATGCGTCTTTGTGTTTAAGACACCTGCTTCTTTTGACATGAATTGGCTTTGCAAGTCGGTGTCGCCAATCAAGTCAAAACTATGCAGGATCAACAGGCCAGGCCAAAATACAGACTTTTCAAGCTTTTTCTACGCAAAAATGCGTCTTTTGTGTCTTAGGCACTTGTTGCTTACGATCTTTACTATGTCTGTAAGTCGGTGTCACCAATCAAGCTGAAACTATACGGGATCAATAGGCTAGGCCTTTAACCTTGAATTTCTGCTTACTTCAAAGCAATTATGCGAATTAATGTTCAGGGCACAGGTTTCTTGTCACAAGATTTATCCTTGGAGGAAGGTGTATTAAATTAAGCCGAAACAATGCG